>BSQZ01000011.1:7262500-7317500 GCA_033239005.1 Lamellibrachia satsuma | reverse complement strand
CTCAAGCTATCTCTACTTACATACACATTATACAGTTTTCCGCCGACACTGATTGTTTACTGGACATACTCAGTGACTTTTATGAATAACACTAGCAGTGTGGCAATATTTTAACAAGATTGAACAAGATTGTCACCCAAAGCAAAACAACAAAAACAAATGGAAAATGGCCAAGGAAGCCATTGGATCGTTAAACCACATTCTTTTAGGCGACTTTCACAACTAAGGTCTCTCAATTCTGGAATACGTTTAGTTGTTCTCCTCTGTGTTCGTTATTGGGTATATACATCCTTCTTATGGTATGGTCTCCAAGCTTGTATACAGTATTCTAACAGTATGTATACTTACTGAGAGTTATACTGAGAATATAAACACCCCAACATTATACGTTTATGGCTAAATTCCAAACTCTTGTTTACAGCTTGAACAACAATATCACAGTCATTATTAATATGCTTTTCTGAACAATAATCCTACTGAGACTTGGCAGTGACAAATATAGCAACACATTTAGTATAACATATATTATTAAATCAAACAATTAGAGAGTCGGTCCTCTGACCTATACGTTTTAACGCCTACATTGCGCCACTGGTGAAACTCCTCCAACAGCGCCCCATACAACACCACCTGTATGCTGACGACACGCAGCTGTACGTCGACTTCCCGCCAACTGATCATACACATGCGATCATACGAATGGAGGGATCCATCCGATACGCAAAGACTTGGCTAGCGGACAATGGGCTCATCCTCAACGAGAGGAAATCGCATGTCATTGTCATCCGGTCATCGAGTCTGCGCGCGCCAACACATGCTGAGCTAGTGGCGACATCTGCTGTCGTTAAGGATCGGGATTCGTCATTGACGCTAACCTATCTAAGTCATCACAGGTTGCGAACGTATGTCGGAGTGCATACTACTATCTAGCTTTGTGAATTGCACGGATGCGAAACTCCATAACAACCAGTGTGTGCAAATGCCAAGTGCATGCATTTGTAACTTCACGCATTGACTAGGGCAATGCGATGCTATTCGGCATACCAGGTCGTCTTATACACCGTCTGGAAATGGTGCAGCGGTTGGCAGCACGAAGAGTCCTCCAGATCCGACGAGGTGATCGACAATCGATGTCCAAGATATTGAGGCAATTGCATTGGCTTCCCGTAAAAAAGTGCATATAGTACAAGTTAATAGTTCTTGTGCACTGTGCGCTTTACGAAGGCACACCAGTGTACCTCGCCTTGTTGCTCCCTACGCACTCTCCGACGATTCTGCACGTTTGTTACAACCAGTAATGTAATAATTGACCGCTAATGTAATAATCGACCGGTAATGTAATAAATCGACCTGTAATGTAATAATCGACCGGTAGTGTAACAGAAATGATGACGATAATAATATGATGATGATGATGATGATGATGTTAATAATGTGAAAAAGAAGGTGACGATGAGGCTGATAAATGATTATGATGATGATGCCAATTAAGGGGTCATATTTGTGACGATGATAAAGATGATGAAGATTATGACGATGATGATGATGATGATGATGATGATGATTATGATGATAATAATAATAATCATGATGATAACGACGTTGATGATGAGGTTGATAAATGGTTATGATGATGACGAGGAAGAAGATGAAGACAATTAAGCGGTCGGTCTTAGTGATGATGATGATGATGGTGAAGATGATGACAATGAGGGTGATCATTATCACGATTATGAGGACGAAGACAATGACATCCTCAGCCTCGTCATCCTGCTCCTCCTCATCGTCATCATCATCCTCATGTCCACCCTTGTCCAGATCCATTTTTTTAGTAGACCACTTTTTATGAGATGATCCTTCCTTTAGTGATTTAAGATGATTTTTTAATGCATAGAGACGATCAGTTATTTCTTTTTTAATGAATATTTATTGTGAAATGACACCTTAACGTTTTTGAGAAGACTCTTTTATTTTATGGGAAGGCTCCTAAATGTTTTGAGATGATCCCTGAATACGTTGAGACGATTACCCAGTTCTTTTTAATATACACTTCTATTGTTTTAAATTATTCTTTAACTTGTTTGAGAAGACCCCTTTATTTGATGAGATGGCCCTTTAATGTTTTAGGATGATCTTTTAATTTTTTGAGACGATCAGATAGTTCTTTTTTAATTAATATTCACGTTTTTAATAATCCTTTAACTTTTTAGAAGACTCCTTTATTGTATGAGGTGACCTTTTAATCTTTTAAGATGATCCCTTTATTTATTGAGAAGATCAGCTTCTTTATTATTAATGGCCACTTGCATGTTTTGTGATTCCATAGCGTTTTCGAGAAGCCCCATTATTTTGTATGAGATGATCCCATATTTTTCAGACAATCAGCTACATCAGTTTTTAAATGATCCCTTACACGTTTTGAAACCACCCTTTACTTTACTAATTTATTTTATTACACGACCCACTCATGTTTTGAGATGATCTATTAAGTTATCGTGACGATCAGCTTAGTAATTTTGGATAAATCACCCCTTACAGTTTTCTTTATGATATGACCCCTTAGTACACTATGTAGCTTGTTTTAAAAAATCTTAAGTTTGCATTTTGATGACTCGTTATATTTGTATTTTGATATGACCCTAAATTCTTTATGATTTCTTAATTTGTTGAGATGATCAGCAAGTGGATTGTTTTGTAATGACCCCTTACATTTTGTTTAATGTTCCCTTCACTTTTTTGGAAGATCTCTTTTACGTGACACCTTAATTTGTTTGAGACGATCACCTAGTTATTATTTTTAAATTATATCTTACATTTGAGATGAACGTTTATTTTGTTTAAGGACCCTTTCCTTTTCGTCTTCCCTGCTACCCTGCCTGATTAGAACCCATCGTTTGCCCACATCAATTATTATTATTGCCGTATGCTATCTAGGCGGATATATAAACGGCAGTCCATATGTCCTCCCAGAAAACAAGCCGCTGAATCGTTCTGAGAATCCTATGTTAAGTATACTTTAGTGAACGTCGAGTGGGTGTCAGAATGGCTAGCCATGATAAGGGTGAACATGAGGATGTTGAGGAGGAGGAGGAGGAGCAGGATGATGAGGCTGATAATCATGACGTAGTTGTCTTCATCATCGTAATAATTATCATCCTCATGATCATCAGCACTAAGATAAACCCTTAATTATCTTCATCTTTCTCCTCCTATTCATCATCATCATTACCATTTATTATATCGATAATCATCGTCATCATAATCATCTTCATCGTTTTTATTACATTACCGGTCGAGTTATTACATTACCGGTCGATTATTACATTACCGGTCGATTTATTACATTACCGGTCGATTTATTACATTACCGGTCGATTATTACATTACCGGTCGATTATTACATTACCGATCGATTTATTACATTACCGGTCGAGTTATTACATTACCGGTCGATTATTACATTACCGGTCGATTATTACATTACTGGTTGTAACACACGTTCCACATGTCAACCTTGAACGGTACGGTCGCCGAGGGTTGGCGCTGGCCCGACGCTGTGGAACGCTTTACCAGCCACACTTCGGAACACCGGGAATCGCGCACAGTTCAAAAAGACATTAAACACATTTTCATTTTATTTTTTGACTTCTATGTTTTATACGACGTAGTGTGTACATTTAAATTTTATTTATTTATTTATTATTATTTTTTTTGCACGGTTTCTACAATTTTATGCATGTATGCAAGCATTAGTATTTACAAAGTAGTGACCACTTTTTTATCTTTCATATATAATTTTAAAATACTATTTTATGTATTTATGTCCGCACCCGTGAACTCGGATTTGATGGTATTTAAATAAACGTATTATTATTATTATTATTATAACTATTGATTTATACACATGTAGATTGAGCTCTTTTTTCTTTATACGTTAACTTTCTCCTAGTCAAACAATGAATTTGATTACCCTTTGAAGCTGCAAAACCACACTGCCCTGAAACTTCCATATCATCATTTATTGTTACTCCAAAGTTCTTTTTGCTATGGTAGTACTTAGAACAGAATCTCCCATTTTATATGTTACATTCAAGTTTCCATGTAATTAACTTACATTGAAATACTTGAGATTTATACACATAACCAATCGCTAGAATTCAACTTGGTACAATAGTCATCAAAAATAACTGTAGGCGGAGGAGCAAGACAATATCCAATCTCACCAAAACGTTTCACTACTATACTACATCAGGGCTAAATGAAGACAGAACTAGAAACGAAAGGAATATATGTTAAATATGAAGTTCTGTAAAATCTTCGGTTTGCAGATGACATCACATTGTTAATAGAAACAACTTCAAAACTGGAAACACTGTTGATTGATCCCACAAGAGTTTGTTTCAAAATACTCCATCAAGAAAAACACAATTCACAACAAACTTCGAAAACAAACAGGATATAAAATTAGGGAATGAACTACTGGAAGACTCTTATGAACAGCTTGGACACGAAATAATACTGAAAAACATATCGAAAGAAAAAATTAACATGGATAAAATATGGTTGCAACTCTCTTGGACAAACTTCCAAAATGCCTCAAAAGGAAATAAGTTAATTAATGCAATTTACAAATTGTGTCATACTGAAGTAGCTGAAAAGTTCAGATCAATATAAGGAACAGAAAACGTCTTCAACCGAACAACACAAGTAAGAGGCATAATAAAATATGTCATGAAAAGCAGGAACGAAAGAAAAGAGGTGGGAGATCAAAACAACTGAATGGCAACGTAGGAGAAAAAGACAGACGGAAGAGACGTTTAAATAGATAAATAACTGCTTGTAAGCATTATTCGACTGCTTCATGTATGTCTACTTTGACGGGAACATCGTCATAATGCCGATGTAGCCATTTTTAAAAGTGTTATGACTAAAAAAGAATCATATGTAAACAATGTTGGAAAAAAACATTATGGTCCAAATACATTCATCGGGAAACAACACAAACAGAAAATGCAAACAATAACGTTGATGGCTTAGTGTGCATAGTGATAATAAAAGGAGATACTTCTACGGCTACTCCAGCTTCAAGCATGTTTAAATATAGATAAAAAGGACGCGAAAACAAAGTCAAACTTACACGCAATGCGCAGCTGTTACAATCCAGCGGTGATTCAAAACACTTCCGCTACAGTTGTGACCGTAGCCCAACACGATTAGGCTAATCTGCCACGGCCACGAATGTTCCTTCGCATCAGAGCTACGCAAACGTTTCGGTAACTGTGGGGTAAGTGCAGGTCGCCCACATGCATCAGAAACTGCATGAGAAGAAATAACAATTCTAACACAAACAAATAATGTACGTTACACACACGTGCATACACGCGTTCGTACGTTCGTTCGTACGTACGTACGTTCGTAGTGCATACACATATATATGTAATCACGCAAGTACTGTTCAAAAGTATATATATTTACATACATGCAATATTGTTAAGTCATGTATATGCATAACAGTGTGTGCTAAAGTGTGTGTATATATAGTTACACATCGCATCACATGCAGGCAAGCAGTAGTAAACATGAACCAATTCAACGCTACGTACCAGGCGTCACGGTGCGTGCTGTATACGTGATCACAAAGCCACTCTTTGTGACTGAACTGTCCGTCCTGAAAACGACCGACAGACCATTGCCTGAGGACATCACATCGCCAGGCAAGTTGTTTCCACACAAAATGTAAGTCACATTTCCTGCATCAATGTCCGTGATGACAACACTGTCGTTGGCACAGTTGATGGTTTCTTGCACGTCAAACCGCTCGAAGTGAAGGTGAACTCGCTGCAACAATGTGTAAACATAACTAGTCGGCACGTGTGTGCTAGAACATAAACATAACTAGTCGGCACGTGTGTGCTAGAACATAAACATAACTAGTCGGCACGTGTGTGCTAGAACATAAACATAACTAGTCGGCACGTGTGTGCTAGAACATAAACATAACTAGTCGGCACGTGTGTGCTAGAACATAAACATAACTAGTCGGCACGTGTGTGCTAGAACATAAACATAACTAGTCGGCACGTGTGTGCTAGAACATAAAAACTAGATTTCCTTCACATACATTGTAGTTGTTCTAGATGGACGCCAGGACGATAACAGAAAATATAAGGACATTAAAATGTCTTAATTATTTAAAACATATGCGGAATCGCAAATGATGCCTTGGATATATAAACGGCACTCACTTAGATAGCAATGATTGATATGTTATTAATTATTATTATTAAAATATATAGCGTTCTTGTTTATAGGTTTCCTGTGCATGTATCAATATTTTATGTAATAATGTACCGCAGTGAAATATATGAACGCATAGTACCTTTCCGTCGTCAACGTTTATCTGCCACTGACAGTGCAGATTATTTTTATACTGGGGCCTCGTGATCCAAATCTGTCCTTTCTGTCCGCCTAAATGTGCCAGGTTGCCATCACAATATTCTGAAATACGTGTTACCAAAAATGTGTGAAATACGATGTTGTTCAAAAGAACGTTTATAAGTGTTTCTTGTAGCTAATATTTTTATGCACACACTTGTTTGTTTTGTGCGTAGAGCAACATCAGAATTATGTTGTACGTTGGTACTACTGCTTAAAGTTAAACTTTATACACTTTTTATGATGCAGGTGTCTGAAATAATTCGGAATATGTAGAAATGTAAATATTCCTGAAACAATTACTTAAAACGTCATTCATGTCAATGACATATTATATGCATGTGTGTGTGTGTGTGTGTGTGTGTGTGTGTGTGTGTGTGTGTGTGTGTGTGTGTGTGTGTGTGTGTGTGTGCGTGCGTGCGTGCGTGCGTGCGTGCGTGCGTGCGTGCGTGCGTGCGTGCGTGCGTGCGTGCGTGCGTGCGTGCGTGCGTGCGTGCGTGCGTGTATGACCAACTTCAATATGTTGCGATATTAATTTTCTGGACTAACTGTCAAATTGCTCTCTATGTCAAGAATAATTTTCCAAACGTCAAATGTACGCGTCAGAGCCAGGGCTAGAAAATGTCGATTTCAACATTGACCCAACTCCATTGGGACTGTGCATGTCGATAGACGGAGTGGCAATCACTCAACGCTAGGTTGCCGCCATATTGCACCGTAATAAGCCGCGATGGATGAAGCTGAAATTATCACTTAAAGGAGGACAAATGAGGCGGAGTGGGGGCAAAATAAGAGGCGAGGATTGCAGGCAGAGTGGAGGCGTTCACCCAATGCACGTTTCAAGGCCGTAGCCGAAAGTAAAACAGGTGGCAAGTGCATGTAATGTACACATGACCAGGACTAACGACCAGCAGAGGATGTAGAGAGGTGACTTCTTGCCTCAATCACTTTATCCAGACGAAGGTGCCTCCAAATGTTAATCATAACCACACGATGATTCGATTTGTGTTCTCTCTTGTCAACCTAAATTTTTGTTCACAGAATATACTTTCATCTACCCATACATCTACCCATTCATTCGTGCCAGGCAATCGCGAGTTTTGAGTGATTGAGAATATGAAAGGTAAAGCAGATACTGTGGAAATGGCGTGAAATTATTGCTACAAAGTTAGAAAGCTAACTTCGATTCCATTTCCAAAAGGTCGGAAAGTAGAAAGAAAGAAATGTTCAAGTGACTGAATAGCAGCGATTTCGCTTTAAGAGAGCTGATAAGCTACATGTGTATTCTTCACGATCGATGTCTGGCTCTATGGAAAACTCGTTCCCTCTCTTGAAGCCACATGTCAGAAAGCTAAACTCGACTATGTGTATTCTCTCCCAGTATTTAAGGCAGTTCACTATCCAATATATCAACAGCATCCATGAAGAACTTTGATGAGCTGATGATGATGAGGAGGAAGATGATGATTAATCATCGTTTTACCCGTCATTGCCCATCTTTGTTGGGACATATGATTCATATTCCGAGCCAACACAAATCCGATTTCTACAATGTTTTCACAATACAAGTAATTGCCAAGTATCTTTCTTCAACACTGACCCAACTACGTGCCCTTTGACACTCCATGAACTCTAGAGTACAACACTTACCTAACACAAAAGCAGTCGCACGCACGCACGCACGCACGCACGCACGTACACACACACAAACACACACACACACACACACAAACCCATATCACAGTTGAAAAGAGTTGAAATTTAAATGTTAGACCCCTTATAATATATTGGATTTTGGAAAAGACATTCCTTGTTTATGCAAAACGTACAGCAAATGAATGAAACGTTAGCACCGCTTACCTGTATCCTCCCTTTCTGAATATTCAATATCAAAGCCACTGCCAGTCACTGATCTGTCAGACTCAAAGGTTACGAACAAGGAACTGCTGCCGGAAATGACATCACCCGGCACCATGCTTCCGCAGAATATACCCAATAGCGGCGACGAACTGTTAGCTCCATCGAAAACTTTGACCATGTCGTGGTTACACGTAGTGTTGTACCGGACGTCGAAGCTGAACTGGACGTCGAAGCTGACAAACTCCAGACGAATGATCTGTATAGTTGATATCGGAAGAAGACTTAATTAATGATTAATTCAAATTGATATATTTCTTCGAATGCAAATACATTTTTAACTGCAAAAGTGATTCACGCAACATGCATGCACCCTCGTGTTTTCGGATTAAAATACAACAACAGGCTATATGAGCCTTCATGGACTGCACATGTGTAGGTACACATTATCAAGAACGTCTCTGCATAAAGTTTGAGCGAAATACTACTTTGAATTTTTATTTTTTTGCTTACCTTGGTGGTATCAACTTCAATGTTCCAACTGCAACTCAAAAAGTTATCGTACTGTGTCTGATTGATGCCAAATGTTCCTTCTGAACCAACCAATGTGGCTGGTTTGCCGCCGCATCCTGCAAAACAAACAAAATGTTGCATCATCTTGGACCTAAGGTGGTTCCATTTGTATTATTATGCCAATGTAAATAACCTAAGACATTCACAAAAATAACATAAGATGTGAAAAGTAAGATTGATGGATGATCATCACGAGATGTTAGCAGCCATATTTTCAAAAAAACTATGACATTAAAAAGGCGTAGTCCGCTAAACATAATTGGTACCTTACAAACCCAACACATCGAACTGCAACCATAGTACCGTAACCATTGTACTATACCCATAATACTGTAACCATAGTAGTGCAACCATAATGAATAACTCTAAACCAAATAGTTTTTGACATGGCTATGGTCCCCTAACTTCGCCGCTGGGTATATCTTACCTTCAGCAGGAACAAATGCCGAGTATTGGATCCTAAAACCAGCATATCTCACTGAGTTATCAGACACGAACTGTATGAACACAGTATTCCCGCTGGCTATGATGTCGGCAGGTAGGACAGCGCCACAGAGCGATCGTATTACTGGTGCTGTTGAATCACTTCCATCATATATCTTGATGTTGTCGCAGGAACAACATGATTCGAGTCTAAATCTGAGGAAGTGCAGTCGCACTTGCTGCAAGACAATGAAACATTTTGTTGAGATAATCCACAGGTAAATAATTATGCTTCGCCAGAAACATGCTGGCATTAATGCATGTTTTAGAACAAACTATTCATAACACACATTCGTAATGTCACTTGTTCGTATAGATGACTAAACTGACGCCCATTTTGAGAAGTAAGTAAAGGGACCTAGTCGCACGTGATCAAATACCCAAGCAAAACAAAGACGCCATATATCTATAAATATAACGCATATAATTATGTTTTAGCATGTTGGACACTTGCTAGACAGCCACATGTGAAATGTGGCTAGAGTATCTTCGAGTTGGGTGTACTGGTGCATGGCAGCGGGTGGTGTACTGTTAGTTCTGATCTGTATGATGTAGGCATTATTGTCGGGTACATATGAAGACATATATGATTTACCGCAGGATTACGCTGACATGGAGGGAAGGCACTTTCTAAGACACTCGATCAGTGCGTGACCCTGGCTCTTCAATGTTTGCTTTTTCAGTTGCCAAAAATCTGGAACGCCTAACCTCCTAGTATACAGAGTATCCAATATCCAGACAGTTTTGAGGTGAGCCGTAAGTTTTTATTTGCCAAGTATGATGCTTATTATGCCAACCTATTCATCAATAGTTGATTTTGTTCAGACTACATTGGTCTAACTTAGGTTTTATTTTTATCTTATATTTTATGATCAAAACATGTCAATGAGTCTAATTATTGTTATTCCTGTTTTATATGCGATCTAACGTTTCAATTAATTTGCTTGTATGCATTGATCTAAGAGGACCACAGTCGAAATGAGTATATTTACTTTTCCGTGCTATCCGAGTGCGTTTTATACTGTAATTGAACTTTGAAAGTGAGTGGAAAAGGTGTGCCGATCTATCAACTAAACAAGTATGTAATACATATAATAATATTCCGAAAATTCCTCCGGCGGAGACATCATACCTGACCTTCTTCGACCTCAACCCTCCATTGGCACCTCTCGTTGTTTCCATAACTATTACCCACAGTTCCAAATTCGCCATGTGTTCCCGTCAACACAGCCGTGTCACCGCTACACGCTCCTACAGCAAACAATATTACGTTTAGTAAGGTAATAATGAGAGACAATTGAACAAATTTAAAATATCCGATATATATATATATATATATATATATATATATATATATATATATATATATATATATATATATATATATATATATATATATATATATATATATATATATATATCGTTTCTGCAAAGTTGTGTTTTTGCATGGGAGGGATAACAATGAAGTTATACAATGAAAATAGTGGTTTTGGTTTGAATTTCCAAAATCCCATTTTATCCCCACCCCTAATACAGCTCACTGTTTCATTATGCAACAGCAAAACAACCATTCTGTGTCACGACTACACATGCACGTATTATATATGTTTAGTCCTTATGTTTATAAGTGGTGTATATTAATAGTAATGTTTATATGCATAAACAAGTATTCAACCATCATGTCATCTCTCCGTGGAGAAAAAAGTCGTATTCGTTGCAACCCAGACTGACGTACTGAACATGACGTTAATAATTATGACCTGACCATCGTCATCATGAAAAGTAATTACTGAATGAATTACTTCAATGAAGGCACGTTATCAGAACGTTAACAATGTTAACAAAGACGTAACCACTATACCATATATTGTCTGCTGAATCCAGTCATTCAAATTGGTCACTCGTGCGAATACACCAGGGTGGTTTCTGTGGGCGTAGAAAACAAAATGTTACGACACCAGAATGGCACCAGAATCATAACGGGCTACCTGAAACCTGCAAACATAGACATCCTGCATCTACTTGTTGGCATAACTATCCTGGACACCAGTCGGACTGTCGCTAGCCGTACAAAAATATCAAGGCAAGTGGCAAACACAAAACACTAACCACACAACCATGTACTTGCTGCGAACCGACTAAAGTCGCGGACAAGCTTCATAAACACCACGAAACAGTTAAACTCATCGGCCAGCGGCACCAAAAAGGAAATGTGGGAAAGACAACTACAAGAACATCAGTAATCATCAGAATTGGCTTATTACCAGTTTATTCGTAACGAGCAGGGTCTGACCAACCGTGGCTCTGCTGGGATCACTCAAACGCCTGCGCACCGGATTCTTCCGAGCAATGACAACCACGAGGAAGTGGCGCTACATTGACGAGACGCACTCAACGAAATTCGACTACGGAGAAGATCAGACAATATGCCACCTCCTCTGCTTCCGACTACTGGACTATCGGTGCATAGTGGAAGATCTAGCCATCCATATTCTGTTTCAAACCCGTGTAGGGAGTCAGCCACATCATTACATCCGTCCACACTGCCAGCTCGGCGCCTCTCACGGGCCCGACAGCCGTGGGAGCTAGAATCAATGGGTTAGAGATAGAGACCACCACTCTTTGAGTCCACGACAACTTACTTTTACAATATGTGTGAGATATTTTTCTTACCCTGGCATAGACTCCAGGTAGAAGGGACCAACGGCTTTTACTGTCTCTTCCGAAAGACAAACGCAAAGTGGGGTGAACGAAATTGCCCAAGGTTCGTGGAATCGAACCTCCGTTGTCTCGATCACCACGGATCTAGCCACCGTCACGGACCTCGCTTAAATGTATTTAATTTTCAAAACGGCACAACCCGTTGCAATGTCCTGTTAAATCAGTAATCGAATCATTATGTGTTGATCGCTGGGTGTCTCTCCCGTATATCAATGGTCTCGTTGATCTTTCTGAGCCAGAAGTTGTGAGACAACCACCGAACCGGTCATATGACGCCAGGCGGCAGTACAGACATAACATCATACTTATGCATTTAATTTACCAAATCAGATTGTGTCACACCTGTTATTTGAAACATCACAATCTCTGTGGGCCCAACTGGCGATGCCGTACAACCTCCATGCTCCGTCGTCAAGTTGGCACACAAGTGGCCCACCCGAGTCACCCTGAAACACGTGTAACATATCCTTTAAATATGTTTACACAGTACGCAATGTGGAATTACATGGACTGATTACAGAACAAACATTACCGAAACGAGTTCAGACATCAATAGGTTTGGAAAACGTTGGCACAGTAGTAGTATACAAACATTTCACAATAACTTGTCGTGATATTATCTGCTTCATCTCATTGTTTGCAAACGTATCTCAGTTCTCTCCACTTTTTAAGGGTTCTGATTTCAAATGTGCGTTATCACTATTCGTTATTGTTCCCGAAGTTAGCACAACAATTTCAGTCATCATTATATAAGAAGTAAATTACAAAAAAAAGATAATCTTATTGAGTGCAATTTATATTTAATGGAAAAATACATTTGGTGCGTACAGAACAGACATCTTTTCTGTTATCTTCATTTCCCGCACATATCATTGCATCAGAGATGCTGCCGTACCACCAATCAGGACTGTTGCACGTGGTTGTATCGATGATCGGCAACTGAACTTGTCGTAACACTGTACGATCTCCAGTTCCTGGCAAGAGCAGCAACATAACAGTAGGGTTAATAACATAACATGACTTAAATACTAATTTAAATAGGAAATAAACTAATTTACAATTGCACAATGTTGGGTATTTCCAGCTGTAAAATCATAAGCACATCGTACACATCGATATTTCAGCCAACAAAACACGATTGCCCAAAGTATACTTTAAACATCAGCCAAGGAAGAAGCACACACAGAAGATAAACCATCAGCGTGTGCTTGGTAATGTTCAAACATTGAGTGTCGTGATGATAGGGTGAGAGTGTATTATGATATTAAATGCTAACATCATAGACAAGCAACTACAATCAAGTACAAAATATCCAGACAATATTGCGTCAAATGTGAATTAACTGTTAAGTTTCTATTTATCAAAACAGTATTTAAATTTACTTAGTCAAATAAGCCACATTCGTTTTCACACCGAACTCTTTATTCGTCAGAATATTACCCTTCCACATGACCAACCACAAACGACATCTAGTGTGCCATGCACGCATTTAGCGAATTGGGTTATGACCAATTACTGTCATACCAACCTCGGGTGCGTCCCCAGCCGGTCGCGACACACACTGTTCCTGGCGATATCTCTGTCTCGGGCAGGCACACTGGCGCCACCTCGCGGCGGTACTCGAGGCTACCTTTAAGTCTGATGAGGGCAATGTCGTTGGTATACTGTTTGCCTACGTTGTAGTTGGGATGCTTAAAGATGCGGTCGATGGCCCAAACTGACTCCGTCCCCTCAGGCTTTGTCCGATTGTGTTCGCCAACGACAATCCGCAACTGGGATGCATCACGCTTCCTATAATTGCATAGCCAACAACATTAACAGGAAATTAGTAAAACAAGAAAGCGCACTTTTCAAAAGTTATTGTATTCTTTAACGTTTGTCATAGTGCCCCATAGTGATATCATATCATCATCTGTCCAACATACATGTCGTCCTACATCTACTTGCATCAAGGGAAATATTACTGTGCAACAGTGATTGAACTAACTTAATCCCTCGTTGAATTGTTCGACTGGCCACTGTCAGTAATGTTTGATGATATACAAGGAAATATACTTGTGAATGCCACTGTTCTTGTTTGATAAAATTCCTGTCAAAATGAAGAAAACTGTCTGTCAGTCATAAGGCGCGTGCAAGCTCAAAAATACACTTAGACCCCTACACACACGCACGAACACTCGCCCACCCCTCCCACCGCTCACACACACAGACCCACTCACACACACAGACCCACTCACCCTCCCACCCACAGGCGAGCGCGGGCGCTAACACACGCACACTCGCGTACACGCTCACTCATGCACCCGCGCACCCGCGCACACGCGCACCCGCGCACCCGCGCACCCGCGCACCCGCGCACCCGCGCACCCGCGCACACGCGCACCCGCGCACCCGCGCACCCGCGCACCCGCGCACACGCGCACCCGCGCACCCGCGCACCCGCGCACCCACGTAACCACGCACCCATCCAGCCACTAACCCAATCCCCCAACCCACCCCCACACCCCCGCCCCCCCCTCACACACTAAACATATATTATCATATCAGCGACATACGTTGGTGTCCAATGAAGATTTATATAATATTATGTGTAACTTACACGCAGTGCGCAGCCGTGACGATCCAGCGGTTGTAGAGAATACTTCCACCACAAATGTGCCCAAAGTGTTCGACAATGATGCTAATTTGCCATGGCCAGGAATGCTCTATTGCCTCCGAACCACCAACAATGCGAGGGAATTGATGTTGTACCGCAGGCATCCCGCACTCGTTAGAAACTGCAAACCGACATAGACAATGTTCTTATGGTGATAGTAACTATATTATGTTTATATTATACAGAATTGAACATATGTAAAATATCATCAGAAGCAACACTTCATTTCCCATTATATATATATATATATATATATATATATATATATATATATATTTATATATATATATATATATATATATATATATATATATATATATATATATATATATATATATATATATATATATATATATATATATATAATGGAAAATGAAGTGTACATACTTTACCAACGTGGTTCTTTCTTCAAATGTAAAATATCATCAGAAGCAACACTTCATTTCCCATTATATATATATATATATATATATATATATATATATATATAATGGAAAATGAAGTGTATATACTTTTACCAACGTGGTTCTTTCTTCTCAGTATGTCCTGTTGTCACTATATTTTGTACATTTTTCTTTCTCATCACGTGGCCTATAAATTTTGCTTGTCTTTTGTTGGATTTTTTTGATGATCTTTTTTTATCTTGAACTATATATATATATATATATATATATATATATATACATTTATATATATATACCTATATATACATATATATATATATATATATATATATATATATATATATATATATATATATATATATATATATATATATATATATATATATATATATATATATATATATATATATATATATATATATATATATATATATATATATATATATATAATAAATAACCCATACTAAACGAAAAGATCCAAAATCTGTTTTGCCAAAAACCCATACCATATTCATTTAAGAGGAAACATTCTGAAAGGGTTGGCAGGTTGTAAAACACTGATCACACCCTGAAATATAAGTGTTAACATAGTTACCTAACACATTTTGGTGGTATATTTAGAAACACAAATGACCCATAGTTGACCAACAATCCAACGCCTGACCGGCTAATACTCCATTGCGTAATACGTGACATATGTAGAGATACTTTAAACTGATTAGAAACACGTAACATCGTTATTATGCCTTATATGGTCCAAATATATTTAGAAAAAATGTATGTTCATTTTGAACACAAATTACACTTTGTTGAAAGAAAATGGAAAATTCAGACAGGCCAACAACCCATATGATAATCAATTACCTATACAGAAAACATCTAAAATGATTAGCTGCTTGTAAAAAAAATTACACCGAAAATAACGATTCACAGTTTTGACCCCAATGTCTAAATGTGAATACAATGCACATATACACTGTGAAAAAGGTAAATTACATGGCATCTACCACAATACGTTATGTGACGTATATCTGCGTTACTTAAAACTCCATCCTCAACCCAATCTGCCTATCGCAAATCCAGACTACACTGACTAGAATGACACAACAACAATAAAACACACATCTATTTATCACGTGGACAATGCAACACTACAGCAGACGTCACGTCTTCATTCACATGCGGTCCAAATTGCACGCTCGCCTTGAAAAAAATAATAGTGTAAAGATTTTACATAGATTATAGTTAGATATACATTTGGGAAACGTACTGTTATATTTTATTTTATCGATACACAGGCAGGTATGGATCGCGTTGAACGGTTATTGCTTCACAAGGTTGACTCGAATAATGTTTTGCCTATCGCTATCGCATATCGTAGTGTACTGCGATACGGATATTGTGTACCGTGTACCGTACCGTGCGGTGTGTATCGCGACACACCGGTGCACCTGTGTATCGTTTCGGCTATAGCTATAAGCTAGAGGGCTATGGCTACGGCAGACGGGTTTTCTCGGTATCCGGATCAACGTTATGGAATTCACTCCCGGAATATGTCAGACATGAAGACACACTGACTACGTTGAAGAACTTACTTAAAACCTATGTATTTAAGACAGCTTACTTCCATTGAGGAATGACTGTGACTGAGGAAACTTTTATGATCATGTATTTTATTAACTATATTCATTTATTATATTATTATTTTTTTATTTCATTATTCTTAATGTTGTGCTTTCCTTTGAACGGGCTGCTCCCAGATACATGGCGCATAATAAATGTTAGTAACAATAATAGTTTATGCTCCGCCAGTTTTTGCCTCACCGACCAGTTGTAAACAAATATGTCGAACATCGTCTTAAACATTTTGTAAATCCAGCCCCATTCTCACATTTACCTATTCAAGTGGGTTTGCAAATACAAAGTCACATGATTCCAGGAATACATACCAGGAATTACTTTTCTTGATGTGTACGTGATCACAAAGCCGCTCCTCTGAGAGTATTGGTAGTAGTAGGTCTTGAAGACAAGAGACAACCTGTTGCCAGATGATGTCACATCGCCGGGAATGTCACTTCCACAAAGTGTGTGACGTCTGACTCCCGAAATGCCATCATATATGACAAGGCTGTCACGGGAACAGTTGCTGGATGATTCCAAGTCGAATCGCTCAAACTGGAGGTGCACCCGCTGCAAGAGGTAACCATGTCATGGTATTAACTGTAGACGGTAGCGATGTATGATATAAAACATGCAAATGTTTGTGTGATATATATATATATATATATATATATATATATATATATATATATATATATATATATATATATATACACACACACACACACATGCACGCATGCACGCACGCGCGCGCGCACACAAACACATTTGATGTAATACTTAACAACTGAAAAGAACAAGAAAAAACTTACTTTTCCATCTTCCACAGTGATGAGCCACTGGCAGTGCATGTTAGCTCTGTACTGGGATCTACTGATCCAGAACTCTCCCGATGACCGATTGAGCTCCGCAGTGGTGCCATTGCACCATGCAGGATCTGAAAGCGTGCACTTCAACAATGACTTGTACAAACTTCATATAGTCGATAGTCGATATATACATATAATATTATATTCTGATACAAACCAATCATGAGAAATCGTACTATAAATACATGAATAATAGGTATTTACTTTTTACAGTTATAGAAATGCGGCCTACTCCTAAAATGTCATTACTGTTATAATATAATATCATAGCGCATAGTAAGACTTTATCAAGTAGTACTTCCTACATGTAGTTTGTGGTCCAAACATAGGACAATTAACTTGAACAGTTAGTTAATTGAGTTACAATTATATAATACTATAATTAAGTTCAATTCACTTAAAGTAACCTAACACATTATTCAATAAACTTAAATTAACAATTAATTTCAACTGATTATTTAATAACAGTATACTAAAACGTACTTACATCGTTCAGACAGTGCTAAATATAACATGTACACTGTTATATATACATTAACAAAGTTCAACAGTCATAGACATAACATGTAAAGTTACTTATATTGCATTTGAGGAATATGATAATATCATCATATGCTGTCAAGTATAAATAGAATCATTGACTTACAGAATTAATGTGTGATTTGTAACTTTAGTGGAAGGATTCTTTCAGAGGATATTTCCATAGCAAGACATTTGTTGATGGTGCATTTGTTTACATCTTTAACATTGTAGATGATTATTTTGAACATTAATGAAACATTGTTTTGTGAATCGATTGTTCAGTTGTGGCTGATTATATCTGGAGACGTGGTAAACTACACTCACTCACCAAATAAAAACACACCCTCCCTCCTTCCCTCCCTCCCTCCCTCCCTCGCTCCCTCCCTCCCTCGTTCCCTCCCTCCCTCCCTCCCCTCTCCCTCGCCCCTCCGTGGCTCCCTTCTGTCCTTCCCTCCCTCCCTCCCTCCCTCCATCCCTCCCTCCCTCCCTCTCTCCCTCCATCCCTCCTTCGCTCCCTCCCTCGCTCCCTCCCTCCCTCCCTCCCTCCCTCCCTCCCTCCCTCCCTCCCTCCCTCCCTCCCTCCCTCGCTCTCTCCCTCCCTCCCTCCTTCGCTCCCTCCTTCGCTCCCTCCCTCCCTCCCTCCCTCGCTCCCTCCCTCTCTCCCTCCCTCCCTCCCTCCCTCCCTCCCTCCCTCCCTCCCTCCCTCCCTCCCTCCCTCCCTCCCTCCCTCGCTCCCTCTCTCCCTCCCTCCCTCCCTCCCTCCCTCCGTCTCGTACGATTAACGAGCGACTCACATCGCAACGGTGCTATTTAGCATAGTATTCACAACAGCTAATTACCGCTTTCCAGAGTTGTGTATTTTATCCTGAAGCCATTCTTTTGAACATACGAATCCGATGTAAAAGACAAATACAAGGAGTTGTTTGCCGAAATGACATCACCCGGCAGCAAGTTTCCGCAGAAAGTGCCTATGCGTGGTGACAAACTGTCTGGTCCGTCATACACCTTGACTCTGTCCTTAAAACAGTTACTGTGATACTGAACGTTGAAACTCAGGAAGTCCAGCTTAATGATCTGCTCAATAAACAGAGAAACATGGTCTTAGTTAAATTGATTGCATTAAGATCATACTTTTCTGATTTAACCTCATATTTGGGTATATTGTTAGAACAGTGAAAGGTATGTTCGCAGTAAGATATATAATATGATAACTACGACAAATATAATTATTTACATTTATATTTCATGCTCATTCTAAATTGCATACCTTGGTTGGTTCTACCTGGATCTTCCAATCACACCTCATATAATTGACATACTGGGCTGCATCAATGCCAAACGTTCCGCCAGATCCTCCCAATACAGCCGGTCTGCCCCTGCATCCTTTAGAATGAAACACAGCTATTAGATGCAACATTACAGTTGATTATTTGATGATATTCTTTTCTAATAGAAAAATCATGTTCTAATTCTGTAAAATGCACAATTAACTGAGTATTGTACATAAAGCAATACAATACACAATATTTTTTTATATAGTGCCCAATGTTTTCTCCAGGAAATTATCGTATTGTATTATATATAAAAGATCCCACGAAACAATTACAATTATATATCGAAAGATAAAGTAAACGAAACCATATCTTATTTCAATGTATCTGATTTAACAAACAATTACCTATCTCGTCAATCAAAAACTTAGTTTTGATTACAATTAATTAGGTATCCGCATACTTTTATTTGTTAACATGTGAGTTAACTAGGTCATTTAATATTACCTCTAACAGCAGTTTTATATTGGATCATGAAGCCATAATTAGTGATTGTGCCATCAGACAGGAAGGACACAAACACAACGTTCCCGCTGGCTGTGATATCCCCAGGTCGACGACTGCCACAGAGCGAACGTATCAATGGTGCAGTGTCGTCACTTCCGTCGTAGATGTTCACTTTGTCGTATTCGCAGTTACTGGATCCCTCGAGGCTGAATCTGAGGAAGTGCAGCTGCACCTGCTGGAAGCCAAAATAAACGTCTGAACTCACTACTGACACCTGTCGATATGTGAGTTTAAAGTACGTAACATACCAACTGCCACGGCTTTGTTTTACTCATTCCAAAACCAGCGTAATTGAGTACATATTTGCTGTGTATTCCCACTTGGGCGTATAAGTTATATATGCGTAATTTATTCCTGTCAAAAGCATATAACTGGAATAAAACCTGTTGGGTAATTGAATAACTGAGTAACTGATGTGTGATGTGGCTGCATAGGTATATATATATATATATATAGATATATATATATATATATATATATATATATATATATATATATATATATATATATATATATATATATATATATATATATATATATATAATGTCATGTGTTCATTTGCTCAGTGAAACAATTAAAAGTTAACATTACACTAAAGTTCGTTGGTATTGCGAGTTTTCGGGGAAAGTATTTCAACAAAACTTTATGTTATCATATAGTAGTGACAATTTGTATTTGGTGGTAACGTTATATTTACACAGTGCGTAAACTTACCAAACTGTAAGACTCGTGGACTGCAACTGCTAGTCACCAGGGTCTTTACCCGAACGAGCTCAAAAGTTGCATTAAAATGAATTTACTGAAGAAACAATGCGGTCCTACCTGGCCTTCTTCGATTTCGATCTTCCACTGACACTTCTCGTCGTTGCTGTACTTGTAGCCTTCCGTGCCAAACTCTCCAGACGACCCGGTCAACACAGCAGACTGGTTGCATGACCCTGTTAACATATATTAAGGCATATTTTTATTCTACATAAATTATTCTTTCAGTAGTGATACATTTGTATTAAGATGAAGATATTTGATCAAATTTTACATATGTTAGGTATATATTTTGCAACGCACATTACGCGGGATATTGTAGCATTTGGATAAGAAATGCCTCATCCAGCATTCAGTCAATACACGCAGTAACTGGGTAACCAAACTCAATCAACGCTGCAGATAATTTACACCTTACCTGCGCTGCGTGCAGTACATGGGTTAGTTAATGTTAGAAACAACAATTATTTTGTCATTGGATTTCACATGTAATTTTCAGTGTAACTTCCATATTTAATACGTAACATATACATGTTAAAACAAACAAAACAAAATACACTGCTTTAATTCATAACGCGTTTAAAAAATTAGTTATGTATTTATATACCACCTAAACACACGTTGCATTAACCCAATACACTAGTTGTTTTAAAACAATGTCATCCATTTAAATTTTTTAATTATTCATTCTTTTAACAAAGAAATTACACTTGAAGTTCTTAAAACATGCGCCAATTACAATTATGGAGCAAATACAGGATCACATCTCTAAAACATGTATGACATATATTGAAACTATACCTTTGTTCGAGGTTGTACCATTCATTGTTTTCTCCATCCAGGTCACGAATTTGTTCACCCGAGTGTAGGTAACCAACGATGATCTATTTGTGTCATGAACGCAAGAACTATTAGTTTGAATAGTTTGTATTTCAAAATGTTGCGTTTCCTAAATACAAGGAACATGTTAAGAGGTAGTTAACACAACAACGTGCATAATGTTAAAATATATATAACAGATTCCAAGATTTCCAATCATGTAAATACGTGTTATCGTTTCTGTTGAAATAACGGACATCGCTTTCCAGTTACACTTAAGCAGACTAATTAAACAAGAGCTGATAAACAATAAATATAATATGTTATGTTACAAAGCATTACCCAATTCCTCTGCTTGAGATGCCGTGCAGCCTCCAAGCTCCGTCATCTTGCCTGCATTGAAGTGACCAGCTAGAGTTTCCCTGCAGCAAGAATGTCCTTAACATCGCCTTTGTTCATGGCATCTCACTGGCCTCCCCCTTACCCTCGACTCCACCACACGATGTCTTTCCAAATCTCCTAACTATGCTGCCGCATCATCGAAGTGCAACATTATGATGTGTATTGATCTAACACATATTATTATTGAACGTATATGGAACATTAAACACCAGTAAGCTGTTTGTCACAAGAACACCTTATGTAATGTGTGTGTGTGTGTGTGTGTGTGTGTGTGTGTGTGTGTGTGTGTGTGTGTGTGTGTGTGTGTGTGTGTGTGTGTGTGTGTGTGTGTGTGTGTGTGTGTGTGTGTGTGTGTGTGTGTGTGTGTGTGTGTGTGTGTGTGCGTGTGTGCGTGCGTGTGTGTGTGCGTGCGTGCGTGTGTGTGTGTGTGCGCGTGTGCGTGGGCGTGTGCGTGTGCGTGTGCGTGTGCGTGTGCGTGTGCGTGTGCGTGTGCGTGTGCGTGTGCGTGTGCGTGTGCGTGTGTGTGTGTATATATATATATATATATATATTATATATATATATATATATATATATATATATATATATATATATATATATATATATATATATATATATATATATATATATATATATACTCGGTACGCACCTCGCACGTGTTGTTGTCACATCGGACCAACATCGTCGCGTTGGTGTAGTTTCGGTAGAACGATGTAAGGTTTGTCTGCTGCAACACTGTACAATGCACCACTTCTACAATAAACATGAACTACTTAGCACAACTTGGCTTTAAACAAAACGGGACATCATAGGCATTCTGCAATGGATGGACAACATATTTTGATAGCAAATTTGTATTAGAAATGGTAATGTATTTTTATCCAAGTATATTAACATATATGATAATTATAACCGTTACATTTAATAACTAATTAATTAACAGTAAGTCCAAACTCCACTCCAAACAACAGTATCGCAGTCCTTAGTATTTTTTCTGAACAATATGTCCTACTGAGAATTGACAATGACAAATATAGCAACATATATGATATAACATATTTTTTTATTAATCACTTAGACAATCGGACTGACGCACTTAATGTGGGTGTGTATCCAACATGTAGTCACACACTGACTCATTCATATACCAAGAGACAAGACAGTCGGACTGACGCACTTACTGTGGTGTGTCTCCAACCTGTCGTCACACACGCTGTGCTATTCATATACTGAGACACATGACAGTCGGACTGACACACTTACCGTGGCTGTGTTTCCAACCTGTCGTCACACACTCGGAACCATTCGATATCCCAGTCTCCGGCAGACACACTGGCGCCACCTCGTGACGGAACTCAAGACTACCCTTCAGTTTGACGAGGGCAATGTCGTCATGTTCTCCTCGTCCTAGCGTGTAATCTGGATGGATGAATATCTCATCGATCATCCTCGTCGACTCTGTTCCCTCGTTCAGTGTCAGGTTATGTTCCCCGACGATGACGCGCAACTGTGACGCCTTGTGTCGTTCTCTGTAACACAACCTGCACATTGGTGACCAGCATTTCTGGCTTCCTTTACATTCACTCAAGCTAACTCTACTTAGATACACATTATACAGTTTTCCGCCGACATTGGTTGTTTACTTGACATACTCAGTGACTTTTATGAATAACACTAGCAGTGTGGTAATATTTTAACAAGATTGAACAAGATTGTCATCCAAAGCAAAACAAACCCAAATGCCAAATGGCCAAGGAAGCCATTGGATTATTAAACCACATTCTTTTAGGCGACTTTCACAACTAAAGTCTCTCAATTCCGGAATAAGTTTAGTTGTTCTCCTCTGTGTTCGTTATAGGGTATATACATCCTTCTTATGGTATGGTCTCCAAGCTTGTATACAGTATTCTAAATTAACAGCATGTATACTTACTGAGAGTTATACTGAGAATATAAACACCCCAACATTATACGTTTATGGCTAAATTCCAAACTCGCGTTTACAGCTTGAACAACAATATCACAGTCCTTCGTAATATGCTTTTCTGAACAATAATCCTACTGAGACTTGGCAATGACAAATATAGCAATATATTTAATATAACATATATTATTAAATCAAACAATTAGGGGGTCGGTCCTCTGACCTATACGTTTTAACTCCTACATTGCGCCACTGGTGAAACTCCTCCAACAACCCCACATACAACAGCACCTATATGATGCCAACTGATCATACAGATGCGGTCATACGAACGGAGGGATGCATCCGATACGTAAAGACTTGACTAGCGGACAATGGGCTCATCCTCAACGAGAGGAAATCGCAGGCCATTGTCATCGAGTCTGTGCGCGCCAGTAGCCATTACATGCGTCGGCACACATGGTGAACTAGTGGCGACATCTGCTGTCGTCAGGTATCTGGGATTCGTGGCGACATCTGCTGTCGTCAGGGATCTGGGATTCGTCATTGACGCTAACCTATCTAAGTCATCACAGGTTGCTAACGCTTGTCGGAGTGCATACTATTCTCTAGCTTTGCGAATTGCACGGATACGAAACTCCATAACAACCAGTGTGTGCAAATGCCAAGTGCATGCATTTGTAACTTCTCGCATTGACTACGGCAATGCGATGCTATTCGGCATACCAGGCCGTCTTATACACCGTCTGGAAATGGTGCACCGATTGGCAGCATGAACCATCTTCCAGATCCGATGAGGTGATAGACATTCGATGTCCAAAATACTAAGGCAATTGCATTGGCTTCCCGTGAAAAAGCGCATACAGCGCAAGCTTGTGCACTGTGCACTTTACGAAGGCACATTGGTGTACCTCGCCATACTGTTGTATCCTTGTATGTTGTATACTGTTGTCATACGCCACGCCGCTCCCTACGCACTGCCGGCGATCTACTTCTGCACGTTTGTTACAACCAGTAATGTAATAATCGACCGGTAATGTAATAATCGACCGGCAATGTAATAATCGACCGGTAATGTAATAGTCGACCGGTAATGTAATCAATCGACCGGTAATGTAATAATCGACCGGTAATGTAATAAATCAACCAGAAATGTAATACAAATTATGATGATAACCATTGCGATGACAATGATGATGTTAATAATGATGAAGAAGAAGGTGATGATGAGGCTGATAAATGATTATGCCGATGATGACAATTAAGGGGTCATCTTAGTGAAGATGATAATGATGATGATGATTATGACGATGATGATGATTATGATGATGATAATAATAATAATAATAATGATGATAACGACGGTGATGATGAGGGTGATAAATGGCTATGATGATGATGAGGAAGAAGATGAAAACAATTAAGCGGTCTTAGTGATGATGATGATGATGATGATGAAGATGATGACAATAATAATTTATGAGGACGAAGACACTGACATCCTCAGCCTCGTCATCCTTCTCCTCCTCATCGTCATCATCATCCTCGTGTTCACCCTTATAACGGCTAACCATGCTGACACCCACTCGACGTTCACAAACGTATGATTAACATCGGAATCTCAGAACGAGTGAGCCGCGTGTTTTCTGGGAGGACATGTGGATTGCCGTTCATATAACCTTCCAGGTAACGTAAGCCAGTAACTACACGTTGGAAAACAATAGGACCGAGTCAGACAGAGTAGTGAGGAAGAAGGGGGGTCATTAAAAAGGGTCACCTCAACAAATGAAAGAGGTAATCTACATTCAATTAAGGGATCATCTCAAACAATTATTTAAGGGATCATTAAAAATGCTTAAAAAATACATTTGATCAAATTAAGGGGTCATCTCATACAACTAACCAAATACATTTTGACATCAATGTAAAATCAGAAAGTAAAAATAAGAAAACGCAAAAGAGAAACTTACACAAAGGTAACTACAGAGATATGACAAAATACTTAGAGAACCTAGATTGGAATAACATGCTGATGAATAAGACCGCAATTGAATGTTGGAATATTCTAAAATATGAAATTGAGAGTATCATCGATAAATTTGTTCCCTTCCAAAAACAAGGAAAACGGTGTAGAAAGAAACACTTGTCAAAAGAGGCTATTAGAAAAATAATGCTAAAACAAACTATGTGGAGGGTTTATAGGCGTACCAGAAAGGAAGAAGACTATGTAAATTACAAAGAGGCACTTAATGCAGCTACAACTGAAATCAGACAATCTAAAAGAAGCTATGAGCAAAAACTAGCATGTAACATAAAAAATGACAGCAAGAGTTTTATGCATATGTCAGGAGTAAAAAAAACGTGCAAGACAAGGTTGGACCTCTAGAAGACAGTGCTGGAAATATAATATCACAGGGGTTTTTAATGGCGGAAGACCTAAATGGTTACTTCAGTTCAGTGTTTACCAAAGAAGATATTAGTTCATTACCAGTTGCTGATGCTAAATTTCAGGGGGCTAAATCTGACTATTTAGGTCCGTTAGTTGTAACTCCAGAATTGGTAGCTAAGAAAATAAAGGCAATGAAGGATAACAAATCACCGGGAGTGGATGGGATTCCTCCAAAATTACTAATGGAAACAGTAGAACAAATCAGTATACCACTTGCAAGAGTATTCAAATTGTCATTAAAAGAGGGAGTTGTTCCGTTTGAATGGAAATAAGCAAACATCATACCATTATTTAAAAAGGGTTCGATAAATAAGTCAGAGAAATTACAGACCAGTGAGTTTAACGTCAATGATTTGTAAATTATTAGAAAAGTTAATTAAAGACCATATGGTGGACTTCCTCGTTAAGCATAAATTATTAAATTCATCTCAACATGGATTCCTTAAAGCGAGGTCATGCTTAACAAATATGTTATGTTTTTTGGAAGAAATCACTAAGTGGATAGACGTGGGATCGCCAGTAAATATTATCTACTTAGATTTTCAGAAAGCTTTTGACAAAGTGCCACATCAAAGGTTACTACTTAAATTAAAAGCTCATGGTATCGGGGATAGCATAACTGACTGGATAGAACAATGGCTGACTGACCGAAGACAACGAGTTGTAGTAGATGGAGAAGTTTCAAATTGGAAATCGGTTTTGAGTGGGGTACCTCAAGGATCAGTATAAAGGACCTATATTATTCTTAATTTATATCAATGACTTGGACGACAGTATAACAAGTAACGTACTGAAATTTGCGGATGACACAAAACGGTTTAGAAAGGTTAATACTGATGGCGATAAACAACATTTACAAAACGATCTAGACAGATTAGTGAAATAGTCTGAGAAATGGCACATTTTGTTCAATTTTGGGAAATGTAAATGCCTACATACAGGACATGGGAACTTGTATGTAAACTATAAAATGGGATATACTGTTCTGGGTACTACTGTAAAAGAAAAGGAGTTAGGAGTTACAATAAGCGCTGATATGAAAGTTTCAGAGCAGTGTGGTATTGCAGCTTCAAAGGGTAATCAAATTCTTGGATTGATTAGAAGAAACATAACATACAAGGGAAAAAAGTTAATTATACCTCTTTATAAAGCAATAGTTAGACCTCATTTAGAATACTGTACACAAGCGTGGAGACCATATCGTAAGAAGGATATAGATACGCTTGAACGCATACAAAGGAGAGCAACTAAAATGATTCCAGAACTGAGAGACCTTAGTTATGAAGAACGCCTAAAAGAATGTGGTTTAACAACTCTAGAGACAAGGAGGTTAAGATGAGATCAGATTGAAGTTTTTAAGATATTGAATGGGTATGAAAATATTGATAGAAATATGTTTTTCTCACTCAAGAAGGATAGCAGAACTAGAGGACATGAGGTAAAATTAGTAAAGGATCAATGTAGATTTGACATCAGGAAGCACTCGTTCTCACAGAGGACAATAAATGAATGGAACAAATTGTCTACAGATTGTGTAACTGCTAGCAGCGTGAATATGTTTAAAAACAAGGTTGACACATATCTCAGGAGGACGATGAGGCTGATGAGGATGACGTAGTTGTCTTCATCATCGTAATAATTATTATCCTCATGATCATCATCTGAAACCCTTAATTATCTTCATCTTTCTCCTCCGATTCATCATCATCATTACCATTTATCATCTCCATTACGGTTTCTACAATTTTATGCATGTTTGCAAGCATATGTATTTACAAAGTAGTGACCACTTTCATATGTAATTTTAAAATACTATTTTATGTATTTACGTCCGCACCTGTGAACGGGCATTAGCCCCGGATTTGATGATGTTTAAATAAAATTATTATTATTATTATTATAACTATTGATTTATACACATGTACAATGAGCTCTTTTTTCTTTATATGTTAACTTCCTCCTAATCAAACCATGAATTTGATTACCCTTTGAAGCTGCAAACCCACACTGCTCTGAAACTTTCATATCATCATTTATTGTTACCCCGTTTGTGCTATGGTAGTACTTAGAACAGAATCTCCCATTTTATATTTTCCCTTCAAGTTTCCATGTAATTAACTTACATTGAAATACTTGAAATTTATACACATAGGCAATCGCTAGAATTCAATTTGGTACAATAGTCATCAAAATTTAGGTGGAGGAGCAAGACAATATCCAATCTCACCAAAACGTTTCACTACTATACTACACTAGGGCTAAATGAAGACAGAATTAGAAACGAAAGGAATATATATTAAAGATGACGTTCTGTAAAATCTTCGGTTTACAGATGACATCACATTGTTCATAGAAACAACTTAAAAACTGGAAACAATATTGATTGATCCCACAAGAGTTTGTCTCAAAATACTCCATCAAAGAAAACACAATTCACAAGAAACTCCTAAAAGAAATAAGTCTTAACATTTGATCATGTTAAGACCTTCTACGGCTACTCCAGATTCAAGAATGTTTAAATATAGTTAAAACGGACGCGAAAAAAATCAAACTTACACGCAATGCGCAGCTGTTACAATCCAGCGGTGATTCAAAACACTTCCGCTACAGTTGTGACCATAGCCCAACACGATTAGGCTAATCTGCCATGGCCACGAATGTTCCTTCGCATCAGAGCTACGCAAACGTTTCGGTAACTGTGGGGTAAGTGCAGGTCGCCCACACGCAGCAGAAACTGCACGAGAAGAAATGACAATGCTACCGCAAACAAATAATGTACGTTACACACACGTGCATACACTCGTTCGTACGTTCGTTCGTAGTGTATACACACACACACACACACACACACACACACACACACACACACACACACACACACACACACACACACACACACACACACACACACACACATATATATATATATATATATATATATATATATATATATATATATATATATATATATATATATATATATGTGTGTAATCATGCAAGTACTGTTCAAAAGTATATATATATTTACATACATGCAATATTGTTAAGTCATGTATATGCATAACAGTGTGTGCTAAAGTGCGTGTATATATAGTCACACACCGCATCACATTCAGGCAAACAGTAGCAAACATGAACCAATTCAACGCTACGTACCAGGCGTCACGGTTCGTGCTGTATACGTGATCACAAAGCCACTCTTTGTGACTGAACTGTCCGTCCTGAAGACGACCGACAGACCATTGCCTGAGGACATCACATCGCCAGGTAAGTTGGTTCCGCACAAAATGTTAGTCACATTTCCTGCATCACTGTCCGTGATGACAAGACTGTCGTTGGCACAGTTGGTGGTTTCTTGCACGTCAAACCGCTCGAAGTGAAGGTGAACTCGCTGCAACAATGTGTAAACATAACGAGTCGGCACGTGTGTACTAGAGCGTAACGAGTCGGCACGTGTGTACTAGAGCGTAACGAGTCGGCACGTGTGTACTAGAACATAAACATAACTAGTCGGCACGTGTGTACTAGAACGTAAACATAACGAGTCGGCACGTGTGTACTAGACCATAAACGTAACTAGTCGGCACGTGTGTACTAGAACGTAAACATAACGAGTCGGCACGTGTGTACTAGAACGTAAACATAACTAGTCGGCACGTGTGTACTAGAACGTAAACATAACTAGTCGGCACTTGTGTACTAGAACGTAAACATAACTAGTCGGCACGTGTGTACTAGAACGTAAACATAACTAGTCGGCACGTTTGTACTAGACCGTAAACATAACTAATCGGCACGTGTGTGCTAGAACGTAAACATAACTAGTCGGCACGTGTGTACTAGAACGTAAACATAACTAGTCGGCACGTGTGTACTAGAACATAAACATAACTAGTCGGCACGTGTGTACTAGAACGTAAACATAACTAGTCGGCACGTGTGTACTAGAACGTAAACATAACTAGTCGGCACGTGTGTACTAGAACGTAAACATAACTAGTCGGCACGTTTGTACTAGACCGTAAACATAACTAGTCGGCACGTGTGTACTAGAACGTAAACATAACTAGTCGGCACGTGTGTACTAGAACGTAAACATAACTAGTCGGCACGTGTGTACTAGAACATAAACATAACTAGTCGGCACGTGTGTACTAGAACGTAAACATAACTAGTCGGCACGTGTGTACTAGAACGTAAACATAACTAGTCGGCACGTGTGTACTAGAACATAAACATAACGAGTCGGCACGTGTGTCCTAGACCATAACGAGTCGGCATGTGTGTACTAGAACATAACGAGTCGACATGTGTGTACTAGAACATAACGAGTCGGCACGTGTGTACTAGAATATAACGAGTCGGCACGTGTGTACTAGAACGTAACTAGTCGGCACGTGTGTACTAGAACGTAACTAGTCGGCACGTGTGTACTAGAACGTAAACACTAGATTTCCTTCACATACATTATATTTCTTCTAGATGGACGCCAGGGCGATAACGGAAAATATAAGGACATTAAAATGTCTTAATTAATTAAAACATATGCGGAATCCAAAATTATGCCTTGGATATATAAACGGCACCCTCTTAGATAGCAATGATTGATATGTTATTAATTATTATTATTAAAATATATAGCGTTCTTGTTTATAGGTTTCTTGTGCATGTATCAATATTTTATGTAATAATGTACCGTAGTGAAATATACGAACGCATAGTACCTTTCCGTCGTCAACGTTTATCTGCCAATGACAGTGCAGATTATTTTTATACTGGGGCCTCGTGATCCAAATATGTCCTTTCTGTCCGCCTAAATGTGCCAGGTTGCCATCACAATATTCTGAAAATACGTGTTCCCAAAAATGTGTGAAATACGATGTTGTTCAAAAGAACGTTTATAAGTGTTTATGGTAGCTAATATTTTTATGCACACACTTGTTTGTTTTGTGCGTAGAGCACCATCACAATTATGTTGTACGTTGGTACTACTGCTTAAAGGTAAACTTTATACACATTTTATGATGCAGGTGTCTGAAATAATTCCGAATATGTAGAAATGTAACTATTCCTCAAACAATTACTTTAAACGTCATTCATGTCAATGACATATTATATGCATGTGTGTGTGTGTGCGTGCGTGCGTGCGTGCGTGCGTGCGTGCGTGCGTGCGTGCGTGTATGACCAACTTCAATATGTTGCGATATTAATTTTCTGGACTAACTGTCAAATTGCTCTCTATGTCAAGAAGAATTTTCCAAACGTCAAATGTACGCGTCAGAGCCAGGGCTAGAAAATGTCGATTTCAACATTGACCCAACTCCATTGGGACTGTGCATGTCGATAGACGGAGTGGCAATCACTCAACGCTAGGTTGCCGCCATATTGCACCGTAATAAGCCGCGATGGATAAAGCTGAAATTATCACTTAAAGGAGGACAAATGAGGCGGAGTGGGGGCAAAATAAGAGGCGAGGATTGCAGGCAGAGTGGAGGCGTACACCAATGCACGTTTCAAGGCTGTAGCCGAAAGTAAAACAGGTGGCAAGTGCATGTAATGTACACATGACCAGGATTAACAACCAGCAGAGGATGTAGAGAGGTGACTTCTTGCCTCAATCACTTTATGCAGACGAAGGTGCCTCCAAATGTTAATCATAACCACACGATGATTCGATTTGTGTTCTCTCTTGTCAACCTAAATCTTTGTTCACAGAATATACTTTCGTCTACTCATACATCTACCCATTCATTCGTGCCATGCAATCGCGAGTTTTGAGTGATTGAGAATATGAAAGGTAAAGCAGATACTGTGGAAATGGCGCGAAATTATTGCTACAAAGTCAGAAAGGTAACTTCGATTCCATTCCCAAAATGTCGGAAAGTAGAAAGAAAGAAATGTTCAAGTGACTGAATACCAGCGATTTCGCTTTAAGAGAGCTGATAAGCTACACGTGTATATCCAATATATCAACAGCATCCATGAAGAACTTTGATGAGCTGATGATGATGAGGAGGAAGATGATGATTAATAATCGTTTTACACGTCATTGCCCATCTTTGTTGGGACATATGATTCATATTCCGAGCCAACACAAATCCGATTTCTACAATGTTTTCACAATACAAGTAATTGCCAAGTATCTTTCTTCAACACTGACCCAACTACGTGCCCTTTGACACTCCATGAACTCTAGAGTACAACACGTACCTAACACAAAAGCAGTCGCACGCACGCACGCACGCACGCACGCGCGCGCGCACGTACACACACACAAACACACACACACACACACACACACACACACACACACAAACCCATATCACAGATGAAAAGAGTTGAAATTTAAATGTTAGACCCCTTATAATATATTGGATTTTGGAAAAGACATTCCTTGTTTATGCAAAACGTACAGCAAATGAATGAAACGTTAGCACCGCTTACCTGTATCCTCCCTTTCTGAATATTCAATATCAAAGCCACTGCCAGTCACTGATCTGTCAGACTCAAAGGTTACGAACAAGGAACTGCTGCCGGAAATGACATCACCCGGCATCATGCTTCCGCAGAATATACCCAATAGCGGCGACGAACTGTTAGCTCCATCGTAGACTTTGACCATGTCGTGGTTACACGTAGTATTGTACAGGACGTCGAAGCTGAACTGGACGTCGAAGCTGACAAACTCCAGACGAATGATCTGTATAGTTGGTATCGGAAGAAGACTTAATTAATGATTAATTCAAATTGATATATTTCTTCGAATGCAAATACATTTTTAAATGCAAAAGTGATTCACGCAACATGCATGCACCCTCGTGTTTTCGGATTAAAATACAACAACAGGCTATATGAGCCTTCACGGACTGCATATGTGTAGGTACACATTATCAAGAACGTCTCTGCATAAAGTTTGAGCGAAATACTACTTTGAATTTTAACTTTTTTGCTTACCTTGGTGGTATCAACTTCAATGTTCCAACTGCAACTCAAAAAGTTATCGTACTGTGTCTGATTGATGCCAAATGTTCCTTCTGAACCAACCAATGTGGCTGGTTTGCCGCCGCATCCTTCAAAACAAACAAAATGTTGCATCATCTTGGACCTAAGGTGGTTCCATTTGTATTATTATGCCAATGTAAATAACCTAAGACATTCACAAAAATAACCTAAGGTGTGAAAAGTAAAATTGATGGATGATCTTCACGAGATGTTAGCAGCCATATTTTCCAAAAAACTATGACATTAAAAAGGCGTAGTCCGCTAAACATAATTGGTACCTTACAAACCCAACACATCGAACTGCAACCATAGTACCGTAACCATTGTACTATAACCATAGTACTGTAACCATAGTAGTGCAACCATAATGAATAACTCTAAACCTAATAGTTTTTGACATGGCTATGGTCCCCTAACTTCGCCGCAGGGTATGTCTTACCTTCAGCAGGAACAAATGCCGAGTATTGGATCCTAAAACCAGCATATCTCACTGAGTTATCAGACACGAACTGTATGAACACAGTATTCCCGATGGCTATGATGTCGGCAGGTAGGACAGCGCCACAGAGCGATCGTATTACTGGTGCTGTTGAATCACTTCCATCATATATCTTGACGTTGTCGCAGGAACAACATGATTCGAGCCTAAATCTGAGGAAGTGCAGTCGCACTTGCTACAAGACAATGAAACATTTTATTGAGATAATCCACAGGTAAATAATTATGCTTCGCCAGAAACATGCGGGCATTAATGCATGCTTTAGAACAAACTATTCATAACACACATTCGTAATGTCACTTGTTCGTATAGATGACTAAACTGACGCCCATTTTGAGAAGTAAGTAAAGGGACCTAGTCGCACGTGATCAAATACCCAAGTAAAAAAAACAAAAACGCCGTATATCTATAAATATAACGCATATAAACTTGCTACACAGCCACATGTGAAATGTGGCTAGAGTATCTTCGAGTTGGGTGTACTGGTGCATGGCAGCGGGTGGTGTACTGTTAGTTCTGATCTATGTGATGTAGGCGTTATTGTCGAATACATATATATACATATATGATTTACCGCAGGATTACGCTGACATTGAAAGAACGCACTTTCTAAGACACTCGATCAGTGCGTGACCCTGGCTCTTCAATGTTTGCTTTTTCAGTTGCCAACGTCTGGAACGCCTAACCTCCTAGTATACAGAGTATCCAATATCCAGACAGTTTTGAGGTGAGCCGTAAGTTTTTATTTGCCAAATATGATGCTTACTATGCCAACATATTCATCAATAGCTGATTTTGTTCAGACTACATTGGTCTAACTTAGGTTTTATTTTTATCTTACATTTGATGATCAAAACATGTCAATGAGTCTAATTACTGTTATTCGTGTCTTATATGCGATCTAACTTTTAAATTGATTTGCTTGTATGTACTGATCTAGGAGGACCACAGTCGAAATGAGTATCTCTACTTTTTCGTGCTAACCGAGTTCGTTTTATACTGTAATTGAACTTTGTAAATGAGTGAAAAAGGTGTGCCGATCTATCAAATAAACAAGTAAGTAATACATATAATAATATTCCGAAAATTCCTCCGGCGGAGACATCATACCTGACCTTCTTCGACCTCAACCCTCCATTGACACTTCTCGTTGTTTCCATAACTATTACCCACAGTTCCAAATTCGCCATGGGTTCCCCTCAACACGGCTGTGTCACCGCTACACGCTCCTACAGCAAACAATATTACGTTTAGTAAGGTAATACTTAGAAACATTTAAACACATTTGTAAAATGTCCGATATACAAACATACATATATATATATATATATATATATATATATATATATATATATATATATATATATATATATATATATATATATATATATATATACATTTGTAAAATGTCCGATATATATATATATATATATATATATATATATATATATATATATATATATATATATATATATATATATATATATATATATATATATATATATATATATATATATATATATATATATATATATATATATGTGTATATATGTATATATATATATATATGTATATATGTATATATACATATATATATATATATATATATATATATATATATATATATATATATATATATATATATATGTATATATATATATGTATATATGTATATATATATATATGTATATATATATGTATATATATACATATATATATATATATATATATATATATATATATATATATATATATATATATATATATATATATATATATATATATATATATATATATATGTATATATATATATATATATATATATATATGTATATATATATATATATATATATATATACATATACATATATATATATATATATATATATATATATATATATACATATATATATATATATATATATATATATATATATATATATATATATATATATCGTTTTCTGCAAAGTTGTGTTTTTGCATGGGAGGGATAACAATGAAGTTATACAATGAAAATAGTGGTTTTGGTTTGAATTTCCAAAATCACATTTTCTCCCCACGCCCTAACACAGCTCACTGTGTTATTATGCAACAGCAAAACAACCATTCTGTGTCACAACTACACATGCACGTACTATATATGTTTAGTCCTTACGTTTATAAGTGGTGTATATTAATAGTAATGTTTATATGCATAAACAAGTATTCAACCATCATGTCATCTCTCCGTGGAGAAAAAAGTCGTATTCGTTGCAACATAGACTGACGTACTGAACATGACGTTAATAATTATGACCTGACCATCGTCATCATGAAAAGTAATTACTGAATTAATTACTTCAATGAAGGCATGTTATCAGAACGTTAACAATGTTAACAAAGACGTAACCACTATACCATATATTGTCTGCTGAATCCAGTCATTCAAATTGGTCACTCGTGCGAATACACCAGGGTGGTTTCTGTGGGCGTAGAGAACAAAATGTTACGACACCAGAATGGCACCAGAATCATAACGGGCTACCTGAAACCTGCAAACATAGACATTCTGCATCTACATGTTGGCATAACTATCCTGGACACCAGTCGGACTGTCGCTAACCGTACAAAAATATCAAGGCAAGTGGCAAACACAAAACACTAACCACACAACCATGTACTTGCTGCGAACCGACTAAAGTCGCGGACAAGCTTCATAAACACCACGAAACAGTTAAACTCATCGGCCAGCGGCACCAAAAAGGAAATGTGGGAAAGACAACTACAAGAACATCAGCAATCACCAGAATTGGATTATTACCAGTTTATTCGTAACGAGCAGGGTCTGACCAACCGTGACTCTGCTGGGATCACTCAAACGCCTGCGCACCGGAGTCTTCCGAGCAAAGACAACCACGAGGAAGTGGCGCTACATTGACGAGACGCACTCAACGAAATTCGACTACGGAGAAGATCAGACAATATGCCACCTCCTCTGCTTCCGACTACTGGACTATAGGTGCATAGTGGAAGATCTAGCCATCCATATTCTGTGTTTCAAACCCGTGTAGGGAGTCAGCCACATCATTACATCCGTCCACACTGCCAGCTCGGCGCCTCTCACGGGCCCGACAGCCGTGGGAGCTAGAATAAATGGGTTAGAGATAGAGACCACCACTCTTTGAGTCAACGACATCTTACCTTTACCACATGTGTGAGATATTTTTCTTACCCTGGCATAGACTCCAGGTAGAAGGGACCAACGGCTTTTACTGTCTCTTCCGAAAGACAAACGCAAAGTGGGGTGAACGAAATTGCCCAAGGTTCGTGGAATCGAACCACCGTTGTCTCGATCACCACGGATCTAGCCACAGTCACGGACCTCGCTTAAATGTATTTAATTTGCAATGTCCTGTTAAATCAGTAATCGAATCATGTCATTGTCAGTTTGAATTGCCCTCCGATCTTATGTGACCATGTTGGTGGATGCCACATGACAGCAGTTCCAAGAAAATCACTGAAACGTTATAACCCCCGTATGTGTTGATCGCTGGGTGTCTCTCCCGTATATCAATGGTCTCGTTGATCTTTCTGAGCCAGAAGTGTGACAACCACCGAACCGGTCATATGACGCCAGGCGGCAGTACAGACATAACATCATACTTATGCACTTAATATACCAAATCAGATTGTGTTACACCTGTTATTTGAAACATCACAATCTCTGTGAGCCCAACTGGCGATGCCGTACAACCTCCATGCTCCGCCGTCAAGTTGGCACACAAGTGGCCCACCCGAGTCACCCTGAAACACGTGTAATATGTCCTTTAAATATGTTTACACAGTACGAAATGTGGAATTACATGGACTGATTACAGAACGAACATTACCGAAACGAGTTCAGACATCAATAGGTTTGGAAAACGTTAGTACAGTTGTAGTATACAAACATTTCACAATAACTTGTCGTGATATTATCTGCTTCATCTCATTGTTTGCAAACGTATCTCAGTTCTCTCCACTTTTTAAGGGTTCTGATTTAAATGAGCGTTATCACTATTCGTTATTGTTATTCGTTATTGTTCCCGAAGTTAACACAACAATTTCAGTCATCATTATATAAGAAGTAAATTACAAAAAAAAGATAATCTTATTGAGTGCAGTTTATATTTAATGGAAAAATACATTTGGTGCGTACAGAACAGACATCTTTTCTGTTATCTTCATTTCCAGCACATATCATAGCATCAGAGATGCTGCCGTGCCACCAATCAGGACTGTTGCACGTAGCTGTATCGATGATCGGCAACTGAACTTGCCGTAGCACTGTACGATCTCCAGTTTCTGGCAAGAGCAGCAACATAACAGTATGGTTATTAACATAACATGACTTAAATACTAACTTAAATAGGAGGTACACTAACTTACAATTGCACAATGTTGGGTATTTCCAGCTGTAAAATCATAAGCACATCGCGCACATCGATATTTCAGCAAACAAAACACGATTGCCCAAAATATACTTTAAACATCAGCCAAGGAAGAAGCACACACAGAAAAAACCATCAGCGTGTGCTTGGTAATGCTCAAACATTCAGTTTCGCCATGATAGGGTGAGAGTGTATTATGATATTAAATGCTAACATAATAAATAAGCAACTACAATCAAGGACAAATTATCCAGACAATATTGCGTCAAATGTGAATTAACTGTTAAGTTTTTATTTACCAAAACAGTATTTAAATTTACTCAGTCAAATAAGCCACATTCGTTTTCACACCGAACTCGATATTCGTCAGAATATTACACGTCCACATGACCAACCACAAACGACATCTAGTGTGCCATGCACGCATTTAGCGAATTGGGTTATGACCAATTACTGTCATACCAACCTCGGGTGCGTCCCCAGCCAGTCGCGACACACACTGTTCCCGGCGATATCTCTGTCTCGGGCAGGCACACTGGCGCCACCTCGCGGCGGTACTCGAGGCTACCTTTAAGTCTGATGAGGGCAATGTCGTTGGTATGCCGTTTGCCTACGTTGTAGTTGGGATGTTTAAAGATGCGGTCGATTGCCCAAACTGACTCCGTCCCCTCAGGCTTTGTCCGATTGTGTTCGCCAACGACAATGCGCATATGGGACGCATCACGCGTCCTATAATTGCATAGCCAACAACATTAACAGCAAAGTAGTCAAACAAGAAAGCGCACTTTTCAAAAGTTATTGTATACTGTAATGTTTGTCACAGTGTCGTATAGTGATATCATATCATCATCTGTCCAACATACATGTCGTCCTACTACTTGCCATCTACTTGCATCAAGGGAAATATGTGATTACTTTGCAACAGTAATTGGACTAACTTAATCCCTCGTTGAATTGTTCGACTAGCCACAGTCAGAAATGTTTGATGACATACAAGGACATATACTTGTGAATGCCACTGTTCTTTTTTGATAAAATTCCTGTCAAAATGAAGAAACCTGTATGTCAATCATAAGACGCATGCAAGCACAAAAATACCCCTACACACACGCATGCACACTCGCCCACACCGCCCACCCACTCACACACACACACACACACACACACACACACACACACACGCACACACACACACACACACACACACACACAAACCCACCCACACGCGCGCGCGGATGCCAACACACGCACACTCGCGTACTCGCTCACTCGTGCACTCGCGCACCCGCGCACCCGCTAACCCACGCACCCACGCACCCACGAACCCACGCACCCACGCACCCACGAACCCGCGCACCCACGCACCCATGCACCCACGCACCCGCACACCCACGCAGCCACGTACCCACCCAGCCACTAACCTAATCCCCCCAACCCCCCCCCACACAAACACACCCTAGACATTCATTATCATATCAGCGACATACGTTGGTGTCCAATGAAGATTTATATAATATTATGCATAACTTACACGCAGTGCGCAGCCGTGACGATCCAGCGGTTGTAGAGAATGCTTCCACCACAATTGTGTCCAAAACCCTCCAATATGATACTAATCTGCCATGGCCAGGAATGCTGTATTGCCTCCGAACCACCAACAATGCGAGGGAATTGATGTTGTACCGCAGGCATCCCGCACTCGTTAGAAACTGGAAACCGACATCGACAACGTTCTTATGGTGATGGCAACTATATTATATGTTTGCATTATAGAGAACTGAACACATATAATGCATCATCATCATCATCACATAATACATTTATTTACGAGGAAACATTTTGAAAGGGTTGGCAGGTTGTAAAACACTGATCACACCCTGAAATATAAGTGTTAACATAGTTACCTAACACATTTTGGTGGTATTTTTAGAAACACAAATGATATTTTATCAATAATCCAACGCCTGACCGGTTAATACTCCATTGCATAATACGTGATATATGTAGAGATACTTTAAACTGATTAAAAACACGTAACATCGTTATTATGCCTTATAAGGCCCGAATATATTTTTGAATAAATTTATGTAAATTTTGAACACAAATGACACTTTTATGATATAAAATGGAAAAATCAGACAGGCCAACAACCCATACGATAATCAGTTACCTATGCAGAGAACACCTAAAATGATTAGCTGCTTGTAAAGAAACGACACCGAAAATAGCGATTCACCCTTTTGATCCCCCGTCTAAATGTGAATACAATGCACATATACACTGTGAAAAACGAAAATTACATGGCATCTACCACAATACGTTATATGACGTATATCTGCGTTACTTAAAACTCCATCCTCAACTCAATCTGCCTATCGCAAATTCGGTTCGTTGATGTCCATATATGTGAGTTTTCAGCGTTTCCATTAACACTTGACTTAATGTCTGACCAGGGTTGGCATATAACGAAGTAAAAGTACTTCGTTACAATACTTGAGTAGTTATTTCAAGTAATTGGCGTGTAACGAAGTAGACTTTTGACTAAATACTTTTTACTTGTAAGTAAATAGTTTTATCTAAAGTAAAGCGACTTTTTACTCCGTTACCTTTATTTACTTCGCAATATATTTTCGTTACATTTTTGGCGAAACCGCTGCAAGTTGAACACATCTTTAAATATAAGTGTTAACATAGATACTTAACACATTTTGGTGCTATTTTTAGAAACACAAATGACCCATAGTTGACCAGCAGTGCAAAGTCTGACCGGCTAATACTCCATTACGTAATACTCCATTACGTAATACGTGACATATGTAGAGATACTTTAAACTTATTAGAAACACGTAACATCGTTATTATCCCTTATAAGGCCCAAATATATTTTTGAAAAAATTTATGTAAATTTTGAACACAAATGACACTTTTATGACATAAAATGGAAAAATCAGACAAGCCAACAACCCATACGTTACCTATGCAGAGAACACCTAACACGATTAGATGCTTGTAAAGAAACGACACCGAAAATAACGATTCCCCCTTTTGACCCCCCGTCTAAATGTGAATACAATGCACATATACACTGTGAAAAACGTAAATTACATGACACCTACCACAATACGTTATGTAACGTATATCTGCGTTGCTTAAACCTCCATCCTCCATCCCAAATTGCACGCGCGCATTGGAAAAAATAATAGTGTAAAGATTTTACATAGATTATAGTTAGATATACATTATGAAACGTACTGTTATATTTTATTTTATCGATACAGAGGCAGGTGGGGATCGCGTTGAACGTTTATTGTTTCACAAGGGTGACTCGAATATTGTTTTGCCTACCGCTATCGCATATCGTAGTGTACCGCGATACGGATATTGTGTATCATGTACCGTACCGTGCGGTGTGTATCGCGATACACCAGTGTACCGGTGTATCATTTCGGCCCTAGCTATAAGCCAGAGGGCTATGGCTACGGCAGAAGGGGTTTTCTCGGTATCCGGATCGAAGTTATGGAATTCACTGCCGGAATATATCAGACATGAAGACACACTGACTACGTTTAAGAACTTACTTCAAACCTACGTATTTAAGACAGCTTACTTCCATTGAGGAAGGACTGTGAATGAGGACACTTTTTATGAACATGTATTTTATTAGCTATATTTATTTATTACATTATTTTTTTATTTCATTATTCTAAATTGTGTACGTTCCTTTGAACGGGCTGGTCCCAGATACATGGCGCATAATAAATGTTAGTAACAATAATAGTTTATGCTCCGCCAGTTTTTGCCTCACCGACCAGTTGTAAACAAATATATTGAACATTATCTTGAACATTTTGTAAATCCAGCCCCATTCTCCTAAACACATTTACCTATTCAAGTGGGTTTGCAAATACAAAGTCACATGATTCCAGGAATACATACCAGGAATTACTTTTCTTGATGTGTACGTGACCACAAAACCGCTCCTCGGAGAGTATTGGTAGTAGTAGGTCTTGAAGACAAGAGATAGCCTGTTGCCAGATGATGTCACATCGCCGGGAATGTCACTTCCACAAAGTGTGTGACGTCTGACTCCCGAAACGCCATCGTATATGACAAGGCTGTCACGGGAACAGTTGCTGGATGATTCCAAGTCGAATCGCTCAAAGTGGAGGTGCACCCGCTGCAAAGTGGTAACCATGTCATGGTATTAACTGTAGACGGTAGCGATATATGATATAAAACATGCAAATGCCCGATTTCTGTGATATATATATATATATATATATATATATATATATATATATATATATATATATATATATATATATATATATATATATATATATATATATATATATATATATGAACGCACACACACAAAACACATTTGATGTCTTACTTTTCCAGCGTCAACAGTGATGAGCCACTGGCAGTGCATGTTAGCTCTGTACTGCGATCTACTGATCCAGAACTCTCCCGATGACCCATTGAGCTCCGCAGTGGTGTCGTTGCACCATGCAGGATCTGAAAGCGTGCACTTCAACAATGACATGTACAAACTGCATATAGTCGATATATATATATATATATATATATATATATATATATATATATATATATATATATATATATATATCGATATATATATATATATACAATATATATATATATATATATATATATATATATATATATATATATATATATAATGATACAAACCAATCATGGCAAATCGTATTATAAATGCATTAATAATAGTTATTTACTTTTTTGTCAGTTAAAGAAAGGCAGCCTGCTCCCAAAAGTCATTACTGCTATAATATACATATTATTCTGACCAGGTCGGGTTATGCAATAATATTTAATTATCAATATGTTCAAACGTTGTGAATCATAGCGCATAGTAAGACTTTATCAATTAATACTTCCTACATGTAGTGTGTGGTCCAAACAAAGGACAATTAACGTGAACAGTTAGTTAATTACATTACAATTCTATAATTTTATAATCCAGTTCAATTCACTTAAACTAACCTAATACATTATTCAATAAACCTAAATTAACAATTAATTTCAATTGATAATTTAATAACAGTTTACTAAAACGTACTTACACCGTTCAGACAGTGATAAATATAATATGTACACTGTTACAGTTACATTAGCAAAGTTCAACAGTCATAGACATAACATGTAAAGTTACTTTTTATATTGCATTTGAGGAACATGATAATATTATCATATGCTGTAAAGTATAAATAGAATTGTTGACTTACAGAAGTAATGTGTGATTTGTAACTTTGGTGGAAGGATTCTTTCACAGGATATTTGCATAGCAAGACATTGGTTGGTGGTGCATCTACTTACATTTTTAAAATTGTAGATGATTATTTTGAACATTAATGAAAACATTGTTTTGTGAATTGATTGTGCAGTTGTGAATGATGATATATGAAGTGTGGGCGTGGTGTACTACAGTCACTCACCAAATAAACAAAACCGTAATTTATGCGTACAAGTTAAGCAGCGTTTAGCCAGTTTATACGCTAACATTAACTGTCGCCTGTCTATCTTTCTGTCTCCCTCCCTCCCCCTCCCTCCCTCCCTCCCTCCCTCCCTCCCTCCCTCCCTCCCTCCCTCCCTCTGTCTCGTACGACTCATGGACGATAACAAAGGTGCTATTTAGCAAAGTATTCGCAACAGCTAATTACCGCTTTCCAGAGTTGTGTATTTTATCCTGAAGCCTTTCTTCTGAACCGACGAATCCGATGTAAAAGACACATACAAGGAGTTGTTTGCCGATATGACATCACCCGGCAGCAAGTTTCCGCAGAAAGTGCCTATGTGTGGTGACAAACTGTCTGGTCCGTCATACACCTTGACTTTGTCGTTAAAACAGTTGCTGTCATACTCAACGTTAAAACTCAGGAAGTCCAGCTTAATGATCTGCTCAATAAACAGAGAAACATGGTCTTATTTAAATTGATTGCATTAATATCACACGTTTCTGATTTAACCGCATATTTGGGTATATTGTTAGAACAGTGAAAGGTACGATCGCATTAACATATATAATATGATAAATACGAGAAATATAATTATTTATATTTATATTGCATGCTCATTCTAAGTTGCATACCTTTGTTGGTTCTACCTGGATCTTCCAATCACACCTCATATAATTGACATATTGGGCTGCGTCAATGCCAAACGTTCCGTCAGATCCTCCCAGCACAGCCGGTCTGCCGCTGCATCCTTTAGAATGAAGCACAGCTATTAGATGCAACATTACAGTTGAATATTTGATGCTATTCTTTTCTAATAGAAAAATGATGTTGTATTTCTGTACAATAAACAGTTAGCTGCGTAATGTATATAGAGCAATACAATACACAATACAAATTGTTCATAGTGCCCAATGTTTTCTCCAGGAAATTATAATATTGTATTACATATTAATGATCCCACGAAACAACTGCAATGATATATCGAAAGATAAAGTAAACGAAGCCATATTCTTATTTAAATTTATATGATTTAGCAAACAATTACCTATCTCGTCAATCAAAAACTTAGTTTTGATTACAATTAATTAGGAATCCGCATACTTTTATTTGTCAACATGTGAGTTAACTATGTCATTTAATATTACCTCTAACAGCGGTTTTATATTGGATCGTGAAGCCATAATTAGTGGTTGTGCCATCAGACAGGAAGGACACAAACACAACGTTCCCGCTGGCTGTGATATCCCCAGGTCGACGACTGCCACAAAGCGAACGTATCAATGGCGCAGTGTCGTCACTTCCGTCATAGATGTTCACTTTGTCGTATTCGCAATTACTGGATCCCTCGAGTCTGAATCTGAGGAAGTGCAGCTGAACTTGCTGGAAACCAAAATAAACGTCTGAACTCACTATGACACCTGTCGATATGTGAGTTTAAAGTACGGAACATACCAACTGCCACGGCTTATATACCTATATGTATATATATATATATATATATATATATATATATATATATATATATATATATATATATATATATATATATATATATATATATATATATATATATATATATATATATATATATATATATATATATATATATATATATATATATATATATATATATATATATATATATATATATATATATATATATATATATATATATATATATATATATATATATGTCACATGTTCATTTGCTAAATGACACAATTAAAAGTTAACATTACACTAAAGTTCGTTGGTGTTGCGAGTTTTCGCGGAAAGTATTTCAACAAAACTGCATGTTATCATATAGTAGTGACAGTTTGTATTTAGTGGTAACGTTATATTTAGACAGTGCGTGCCCTTACCAAACTGTGAGACTCGTGGGCTGCAACGGCTAGTCAGCAGGTCTTTACCTGAACGAGCTAAAGTTGTATTAATATGTATGTACTGAAGAAACAATGCGGTCATACCTGGCCTTCTTCGATTTCGATCTTCCACTGGCAGTTCTCGTTGTTGCTGTACTTGTAGCCTTCCGTGCCAAACTCTCCAGACGACCCGGTCAACACGGCAGACTGGTTGCATGACCCTATGTGAACAAATATTAAAGCATCTGTTTTCAATCAATTACGTGTTATTGACTCTTTGGGGTGTGAACCGATGATAATTATTATTGGTTTGTATATTGGATTTGGCATTTCAGACCTGTCAGACCTCCCGTGATACTTGGAACGGTGCAGTTCTATGATAGGAAAATACTACGTCCAGCATTGAAACAGGTATTCAGCAGTTTCAGTAAAGTATTTAAGCAATTGCTCTGATTTATATGGTGTGGAAACACCCTATTGGAAACCATGTTGTCACCAACAACGCCCCATTGTCGCTCGTAAGTTTCTTTCCTGTCGATTTAATTGATTCGGATAGTTTTGTTATCGAAAGGGGCGTTGGTTTTGTGGTAACTCTTTGTCTTTTGTTGAACAAAATATGGAAGCGAAGTACTTGTTTATGACCTATGTTCCAGATTACTGTTTTTGAGTCCGCATTGACTAGTCAGTGCACGGTCTGGAGAATGAAACGTTGTTAGTCAACAGGTCGAATGGATGTTCGTTTTCAGTTAATCTTCATGTTCCAGTTTTATTTAACATGTTCGCGGGCGCATTAACACATATATTATAGTAAGGTTGAAATGAGTTTTCTAAAAAAATAAATGTTCAGAACAGTGCATGCTCTCTAACTCCAACATTTTGTGATTGTATCCCTCAAAAAAATTATTCGGGATCAGTGGCGTATCTAGGATCTTGCAAAGAGGGTTGCCAGGGGCACGCTTAGTCACCCAATAGTTTACCATGCTAAAATGTAGTGGCGCAACGGAAAAATACGGAACAAATCAAACATGTTAAGCCAAAGGGGGACCGAAGCCCAATGCCCCATAAATATGTCACTATTCGGGATTGAAATATGTTCAACCCTAATGCTGCAAAAAGAAGGGTTACCAATATGTTGATTATAGGTGACCAATAATAAAACACAAATCGGGTGTAACAAAAGGAGACAATTTGTTTGGAATAACAAGAGCAATTGACATTAATGTAAATTATACCCTATCCATATCATGTTCCAGTGAATAGCTCAAGTAGGAAAATTCACGTTTATTTGTTGAAAATGTTCATCAAGTTGTTAGATAATATATGAATCAACTATTCACTATCTTCTAACCACAACGATTTACGTTGAGTAATCAAATCAATTGTTGTGATTAGAAGAAAATCGTGATTCACAAATGTCTTCACAAATTAGTCAAATTCAATTATGTTACATGATATAGGATCATATCATTAAATACATACATGACACATATTGAAACTGTACCTTTGGTCGAGGTTGTACCATTCATTGTCTTCTCCATCCAACTCACGAATTTGTTCACTCGAGTATAGGTAACCAATGATGGTCTGTTGGTGTCACGAACACAAGAACTATTAGTTTTTTCTTTCACATAATTTCTTAATAGTGCATTGCTTAAATACAAAGGAAATGTTAAGAGTTAATTAACACCAATATTTGCCAAACGTAAACAAGTATATAAAAGACGGAATTAATAATAAAATCAACATTAAAATTATCTTAGAAATTGCATTGTATCCTTTAATCACATAAATGCAACTTATTATTGGTATCAAATTAATGGTCAATGCATGTCATTTAAAATTATGCCTAATTAGACTAATGATACTACAGGTGACAATAAAAAGTTGCCACAAACCTATACCCGTGGTCATTGTTCCTGGTTGAGATGCCATGCAGCCTCCATGCTCCGTCACCTTGCCGGCATTGCAATGACCAGCTGGAGTTACCCTGCAGCAATAATGTCCTATCAATATCGTTTGTGGCGTCTTATTCGCCTTCTCTCCTTATTCTCGACTCCCACTAAACAATGTTTTCCCTATCATCTAGCTATGATACCGCATCATCCAAGTGCAACATCATCAACCGTGATAATGATCAATATTGTACATTGATAATTGATAAAACAACTAAATAGTTAGTTACAAGAACACTTTCCTAAAAAAACATATTTATTCTTGCTACACACCGGACACGTTTTGTTGTCACCGTGCTCGCATCGAACCGACATCGACGCGTTGGTGAAGTATTTGTCGAACGAAGTATCGTTGGTCGGTAAACGAACCTGCCGCAGCACTGTGTCGTGTTCGAATCCTACAATAAACATGAACATGTGATGCTCCCCACCCGCCATGGCATCATGCCACTGTGTTTTAAATATATTATGATGTACTGGTGTATAACCAGTACTGTAAATATAAGCATCATGAATATGTTTAAAAATTAAATTGGTAAATTCCTCAGAAGGGTGGGTTACACATATATGATAATGTGTTGGACTCTCGATAAGCCAATGGCTTCCTTGTCCACTTGGCATAAGGGTATCTTGCCTTGGATGGCAATTTGTTAAATAGTTATGACACAGTCCAACTTGAACAATTAATAAATATTACACGATTCTTTGAAGTTCAGTAAATGTTCTCTTTTTGAACTACTGTATGCTAGGACAATAAGGGAGCCATGACAATCCTCAGGGAACTGTGGATAAATGACAGACCCGACGAAGAGTTAATTGAGACGTACCAGTATATGCTAGATCTCCGTAACATGATTGAGTCAACTTGCGAGATGGCTAGAGAGCATCTGAGAAATTCTCAGGACAGGTATGTAGCTCATTTCGATTGGATAGCAAAGGTGCGATCCTTAGATATAGGAGACAAGGTTATAATTCTACTTCCCAGGGACTCAAATAAATTGCTAATGCAATGGAAGGGCCCTTATGAGGTAGTAGAAAAGGTGGGGATAAACGATTATCGAGTAAATATAGTAGATGATCATAAATTATTCCACATCAACATGATGAAGAAGTACTATGAGAGGAGCGATGATGATGTAATGGGCTTATCAGCCATTATCGAGGATCAGTCTGAATGTGAAACTGACGAGGATTGTCCCAGTAGTGGGAGGGAGGAAGGTATTTGGGATGTCCACGTAAATGGCCAATTATCGCCCGCTCAGAAGCAAGACTTGCGAGGGTTGATGGATGAGTTTCTATCCATCAGTTGATGGATGCGTTTCCATCCATCTTTTCAAGTAAACCCGGACAAACTAGTCTGCTGTCTCACTCGATTAAGGTAACCTCCCCTGATCCCATAATACGTAAACCGTATCCCACCCCATTGACTAAGTTGGGAATGGTAGAACACGAGGACGAGAAGATGCGAGAAGAGGGTGTGATCGAGCCGTCAAGATTACCCTACTCGTCTCCACTATTGTTGGTTAAGAAGGCCGACTCCACGTTTAGGCCGGACATTGACTTTCGCCGTTTGAATAAAGTGACGGTTTTCTACGCGAAACCTAAGCAAAACCCCGAAATTATCTTCACCAAAGTGGGGCAAGATAAATATTTGTCAAAAATCGATTTCAGCCAAGGATACTGGCAGATACCTATGAAACAGGAATATCAGGAGAAAACCGTGTTTTTGCGCTTCCCAGGGTTGTTTCACCCCCGCGTCATGCCATTTGGTGCTGCAAACGCAGGCACTTCGTACAGCCGCATGATGAGAACGGCGCTAGACGGGCTAGACCACGTTGACAATTATGCCGATGATGTGTTAGTTCACATAATGACGTGGGCGGAGCGTTTGGCGACCCTTCGGGCATTGTTCGTTCGGGTGAGGCAAGCCGGTCTCACAGTAAAGCCGACGAAGTGTTACCTTGGATATAAGTCTCTCGATTGTGTTGGACATCACATTGGGCAGGACGAGGTAAAGACCCCGTAAGTGAATCGCATAAGGAACGCCACTATTCCTACCACCAAGAAACAAGTAAGATCCTTCCTAGGTCTGGCAGGCTATTACCGGAAGTTTGTAGATGGGTATTCCAACATCGCGGCACCATTGACCGATCTCACGAGGGCGAAATAACCTAACAAGGTGAGTTGGAGTGAGGAAGCCAACAGTTCGTTCAACCAACTAAAGCAGGCCCTATGTAACACACCTATACTTAAGTCGCCTGACATGAATAAGCCTTTAATCTTACGCACATATGCATCTGATACAGACATGGGAGCGATGTTGCTCCAGGAAGGGAACGGGACGTTGTTTCCCGTAGCTTTTGCTAGCAAGACGTTCTCCCCCACGCAAATGCGGTACTCTGTAGTAGAGGGAGAATGTTTGGGAATTGTGGGACTCCATCAAGTTAACCTGCAGTTGTATGACCAAAGCTTTGTTGTACAGTGTGATCAACGATCCCTAAAATTTATGAGCACAGCGAAATTTATAAACGAATGCGTAATGCGGTGGGCTTTGAAAGTCCATCCCTATCTTTTCTGGGTAGAGTCCATCCCCGGGACTGATAACGCAAGAGCAGACTACTTGAGCCGCATGGAATAGATGCAGGTGTTGTCAAATCAGTTGGACACAGTAGTGTCATTTTTTTTATAATAATAATAATTACTTACTGATTCGAATTGTTGAACCCTGTATTACATAAAGAGTGGCATTGTGTGATAAGTGGAAAGAATTATGATGTTATGAGTGTAAATAACTTTTTTGCTGCGAAGCTCAAGAAAATGATTCTTAGCAGGGGGTATTGAAGCATTTCTGCTTTTTTTTATCAGAATACTACTTCATGTTTCTTTATTTATTATTTAAACCTTTCAAGTATGAATGAATGCATCGGCCTTTGTTGGACCAGGCCAACATTATGTAATTTGTTTGCTCAAGCGTGGGTTTGTTTATTTTGGAGAATGATGCATATTAAGTAGACAAGGACCGGATAATTACCCGGTTATTGGTGAACTAGCGCCATGTGTTATCTCAGAAAGAAGGAGTATAAAAAGAGATTGGATACATGTGTGACCATCTCGGCGAGTAGTTCACGGTGAAGTAGAGTGGACACAGAAGGGTCGTGTAGCCCAGCGTGGGCGCCCGGATGTCAAACGAAGGGCACGTGTGAGTCAACCACGTGGAAAGTAAGACTTTGCGTATGTCGGTAGAATTGTATACACTCCACTAAGGTTTAGAAGGAGAAGGGAAACGTAAGAGACGTAGTGACCGAGCATACGACCGAGAGGCGCAACTTTGATGGAGCCCGTCCATTGCGTCTGTACTCGTGAGGCAACGAAGCGCACGACGACTGCGGACGGCTGGCGGGGCGAGGCAGATGGTACGCTCTTCGGCAGCGGACCACCCGCTCTTCAAGGCAGACGGTACGCTCTACGACTGCAGACGGCACGCTCTTCGGCAGCGGACGGTACGCTCTTCGACTGCAGACCGTGCGCTCTTCGGCAGTGATCAGTCCTCTCTTCGACTGCAGTGGCACGACTGCCCAAGTACGACGTCAAACGGCGACAACCCTCCGTTCACGACGACCAAAAAGTCATCTCTGTTTCCCATGTAAAGACGGGCGGCAATGGGGACACGCCGCCACACAAAGGACATACCTAATGAACGGTTTGTAAGAATGCAGAGACTAGACTGTGATAGTGTTTAGGCATTAGATGCCTCAAATCAAATGTGATGTTGTTTATGCATTCATCTGCCTCAGATGTAATTAGGATGTTGTTTAGGCATTATATGTTTTAGATTAAACTGTGTAGCTGTGGACACAGGGAGACGGTTGTAGGACTAGTCAAGTATGATAAGCCTGCATGCAAATGTGGTAGATCCCCCTGCGGGAGTGTTGATGAGATAGGGTTTGGTTTCAGTTTATGTTAGAACAGTTTTTTTTGTGTTGGGATTGGATGTTAGTAGAAGCTTCTATGATTACACTGGGTGATTAACCCCGGTCCGATTGTCAGAGGATCGGAAGATTAGATTATATTACATAGACCTAGGAGTCTACTTGTTTCCTTGTAAATTACTATCGTGTATTAAATGTTTATTTTTCCTTCACTTGTCTTTGTTGTCTTTTTCACTTGTGCGTTGCATTATAGAAATGAGGCATCCCAACTAGACCCGAGCCAATCTAGTGAGCGGAAACCCCGTCAATCCGTGACACCACTCCACAGGACCGCACAAATCGTTTTACACTTCATCCGTTGTCAGAGCTCTTAATTCCACCACGAACTCGTCGAGATACATAACAGTCGGACTGACGCACTTATCATGGGTGGGCGGACTGACGCACTTACCATGGGTGAGTCTCCAACCTGTCATCACACACTCTGTAACATTCGATATTCCAGTCTCCGGCAGACACACTGGGGCCACCTCGTGACGGAACTCAAAGATATAATGTAATAAAGAGTTCCTATAACGAGACGTTATTGAATGAAACTACATCCAATAAACAGAGGAGAAAGAGATAATTTAAGAAAGATAGCCCATTACTATCTTTCGCATAACGAGATACATAACATTCGGACTGACGCACTTTTCATGGGTGGGCGGACTGACTCACTTACCATGGGTGAGTCTCCAACCTGTCATCACACACTCTGTAACATTCGATATTCCAGTCTCCGGCAGACACACTGGGGCCACCTCGTGACGGAATTCAAGACTACCCTTCAGTTTGATGAGGGCAATGTCGTAGTCATTTTCTCGTCCCAGCTGGTAATCTGGATGGATGAATATCTCATCGATCATCCTAGTCGACTCTATCCCCTCAGCCATTGTCAGGTTATGTTTACCGACGATAACACGCATCTGTGACGCCTTGTGACGTTCTCTGTAACACAACCTGCACATTGGTGACTACCACTTCTGACTTCGTCTACATTAACCCAAGCTATCTCTGCGTTTCGAGTGTCTTATACAAATTGTAACACAATTCATCCTTTCAACAGATGATTTATGTTTTTAGCACGACACGTCGTAGCACGCACTAAGACCGATGGGGTGGACTACCAAGAACATCATTGGACGCTACGACGTACATAACGGAAGAATTGGGTCGAAATGTGTTATGTCGCATTTAGTAATCACTTAATAATTCACATATACATCACTTCAGGTATTTAATTTATTGGTTATTAAAAAAGACTTGTATTATAGTCTTTTAGTAGATGTTATAATTTGAAAGTAGAAGACTTAATTACAAAATTATAATTTCATTAGTTTGCACTGATACTTAAAATACATCAAGACATTAGCAGACTTTTCGATAGATGAATTGTGATAGTCTCACGTTACAAAATAATGTTCTGATCTGTAGATATTCAATGAAAAGCAGCAAGAAAATTAAGATTGAAAGCTTTTTTATGTATATCGATAATCATAGAGGGACCACAACATTTTATGTCTACTCCAAATCCAAATATATAACTAAGGTATGAACATGTTGTCTAAAAGTATGCTTACAAGCAGTGCGCAGCTGTGACAATCCAGCGGTGATTCAGAACACTTCCGCTACACACGTGACCATAGCGCAACAAGATTAGACTGATCTGCCACGGCCAGGAATGCTTCTTCGCTTCAGAGCTAAGCAAATGTTCTGGGAACTCTGCCGAAACTGCAGGTCGTCCACACACATCAGAAACTGCAAAGGACAATGTTTGATAGTCAGTAGTGCATGATGTACACACCTGCATTGTGTGTGTGTGCGTGCGTGCGTGCGTGCGTGCGTGCGTGCGTGCGTATATGTTTCTGTGAATAGATGTACGTATGTATGTATGTATGTATGTATGTATGTATGTATGTATGTATGTGTGTATGTATGTATGTATGTATGTATGTATGTATGCATGTATGTATGTAGGTAGGTAGGTAGGTATGTAGGTATGTATATCTGTTTGTACGTACGTCCGCATGTATATATATATATGTATGAGTGTCTACACACGCACACACCACACACACCCACACACACACACGTGTGTGTCTGTGCGTATGTGTGAGTATGGGTGTACGTATGTATTATGTATGTATATGTATATGTATGTATTATGTATGTAAGTATCGTGCAGCATTACGCATATTTGCAAATGTGGCTAACTATATCTGGTCACACAGTTAATGGTATATGTATGCATTATGTATGTAATTATGTATATCAGTTTGTGTGTGTGCGTTTGTGTGTGTTTGTGTGTGGGGTGCGCGCGCGTGTTTGTGCGTGTATGCACGTATGCATCGTGCAGCAGTATGCATATTTGCAAATGTGTTTAATTATATCTAGTCACAAAGTAAACAGTTACTGGTTCAACTGCATGTACCATTCGTTACGTTTCGTGCCGTATACGTGATCACAAAACCGCTCTTTGTAACTGAACTGTCCGTCCTGAAGACGACCGACAGACCATTGCTCGATGACGTCACATCGCCAGGCAGGTTGTTTCCACACAAAGTGTAAGTCACATCTCCTGCATCACTGTCCGTGATAACAAGGCTGTCGTTGACACAGTTGGTGGCTTCTTGCACGTCAAACCGCTCGAAGTGAAGGTGAACTCGCTGCAAGGATATGATTAGTGAAACGTGTGATTTACATTAAATTATGAAATCATTATAATGTTGATGTGTTCGGACAATCTCTCTGTAAAACATATGGAAGGAGAGTACCTGGAATGCGATTTTGTTAAGTTAGTTAGTGAAAAGTAAATCACATATGTAAGCGGTGCTCCTAGAAACAACAATGTATCATATGTTGCTAAAAAAGTCATACTTTAAAAATGCAATGTCACACAATGACGCTGCTTACTTTTCCGGTTTCAACTTCTATCTGCCATTGACAGTGTAGGTTATCCATATACTGATGACTCGTAATCCAGAACTGTCCTTCCGTCCCACTTAGCTGTGCTCGTGTGCCACTGCATGGTGCTGAAGACGAGTGTTGGATTAAAACAAGCGACAACAAATGGGTTAAACTAATGCAATCAATATTGTAAAACGTGCTATAATTACGTTTCCATTTACACACATTTACACACAATATGTTTTCACAGATGTCAACATTTGCTTTACATGTAACATTATTATTATCAATGAATTGCATCAACTAAACTCAAGTATTATTACAATTGTATTATTACTACTAGTAGTAGTATTGCAGTAGTAGCTTTCGATTTTCAATAATGCAATATTTACTCTAGCTATGATATTTATATGGGATTCGTTTCAGTGGAAAGATATGTTCTTATTATGAATTAATAATAACGCAGTCAATTAGAAATGTACCTACCTAAATACTGGAATTTGGAAACGCATAGCTCTCAGAATGTCTGATTATTGTATGATAATGTATCAGGTTTGCGA
>BSQZ01000011.1:7092500-7257500 GCA_033239005.1 Lamellibrachia satsuma | reverse complement strand
TTTACATTCACTGTTTTTGCTAAAGATATATCTAGTTTAACGATAACATAACAAATAAACATATTAGGGGTTTCAATAAAATGTTGGCTTTCGTGAACTACGAATCTCTGAAAAGAGTTTGTCTAATGTTTTATGATTACATCCTTCAAAACAATTATTCGGATTGACATGTTTTCAAGCCTAGTGCTATAACAGAACCAATATGTTGACTACACTCAACGATTTAAATTGGATGATACACAATACAAGATAAGCTGTATGGAATAACAAAAGGACACGACATTAATCTAAATTTAACTATTCTATCATACCATGTTACAATGCTCAACTAAACAAATCAACTTTGCTTCTTCACAAATGCGTTAAATCCAGCTATGTTACACGATATAGGATGACATCATTAAACACATACTTGACAAATATTGAAACTGTACCTTTTGTCGAGGTTGTACCATTCTTCGTCGTCTCTATCCAGGTGACAAATGTGTTTAATCGAGTGTAGGTAACCATTGATGGTCTGTTTGTGTCATGAAAATATCTATTAGTCTTTCATTCACACAATTTCGTAATGCTACATTGCCTCAAATATAAGGACAAGATAAGAGTGAGTTAATTATCACAAATATCCGCCAAACCAAAATATGTATGTCAAAGACGGAATAGTTCATGAAATCAGCACCAACAATGCTCTTGGAAATTGCATTGAATCCTTCAATCGCATTAATACATGTTATCATTTGTATCGAATTGATATTCTGTGCTATGTAATTTCAAATTATGCCTAATTATATTAATAAAACTACAGGTGACAATAAAATAGTGTCACAAACTTATACCCGTGGTCATTGTATCTGGTTGAGATGCCGTGCAGCCTCCAATCACCGTCATTTTGCCGGCATTGCAGTGACCAACTGGAGTTACCCTGCATCAAGAATGTCCTATCAACATCCAAATTGTTCAAGACATCTCATTCGACTTCTCCCCGTACTTTTGACTAACACTAAACAATATCTTCCCCCATCTTCTAATTATGATGATGTCGAATCATCAAAATGCACCATTAACAAATGCGTTGATTTAGTAATCAAGTGTACGTTGATAAACCGTTTGAAACAAATAAACTGTTAGTCACAAGAACACTTTCCTCAAAAACATATGTATTCTTGCTACACACCGGACACGTTTTGTTGCCATCCTGCTCGCATCGAACCGACATCGTCCCGTTGTTGAAGTATTTGTCGAACGAAGTAACGTTGGTCGGTAAACGAACCTGCTGCAGCACGGTGTCTTGTGCGATTCCTACAATAGATATGATCATATGAAGCTCCCCACCCGCCATCACACAATTGTGTCTTCAATATACAATATCATATAATAACTGTCCTGCACGTATGCAATTGTGTAATATCGTAATGTCTTTCAGTAAGCCGCGGTAATTCACTCAGTATACGTGTGTTTATTTTAGACCCCAGTGTGTTGACAGAAATCAACCTTATCACGGTTAAATTAAATGCATAATAATGAATATACGTATTCAATGTTTTATAACTAAACAATTTTTCAAAACAATTATGTTGAAATTGAGGTATATGAACAAAGCAAAGTAATGACGTGACTGTCGTAATGTAGTATTTCTTTGCTAAACTGCCACACACAGATGTTTCATTAAATGATGTTTACCATTTGATACGATATATTCCAGTGCATTTTATGTACCAATGGATGTGTGCTAAATAATTGCTTAATGTGTAAACTACTGGGTTTCCAGTCCACAAGACAACACAAATCGTTTTACACTTCAAACGTTTACAGACCTCTTAATTCAACCACAAACTCGACGTATCTGTGAAGCATTCAGCCAAGAATCAATTCCATAGCAAAGAATATTCGTTATCCTATTACCAGGTTCTTTTATAAAACTTATTGAACTGATGTCACGTGTAGCGGAGTAAATGCCCAAGCTTCAAAAAAGAGCAAGTTGATCCGAATCCCGATCTTGTCAATTTTGTACAAAGTTCTTGACTAATATTACATCAAATCAACAAAGGAGAAAGAGAGAAGTTAAGAAAGAGAATCCATTATTACCGGTCGCATAACAAGATCTATGACAGTAGGATTGACGCACTTACCGTGGATGTGTCTCCAACCTGTCATCACACACTCTGTACCACTCAATATTCCGGTATCCGGCAGACATACCGGCGCCACCTCGTGACGGAATTCAAGACTGCCCTTCAGTTTGACGAGGGCAATGTCGTTGTCATTTTCTCGTCCCAGCGTGTAATCTGGATGGATGAATATCTCATCGATCGTCCTCGTCGACTCTGTTCCCTCGTTCAGTGTCAAGTTATGTTCCCCGACTACAACGCGCAACTGCGACGCCTTGTGTCGTTCTCTGTAACACAACCTGCACATTGGTGCTTAGCATTTCTGACGTCGATTACATTAACTCAAACAATGACTTGTACCACAATTCATCCTTTCAGCGGATGATTTATGTGTTGAATACGAGACGTCGTAGTATGCACTACGACCCAGGTGTAGACTATTAAGACCATCATTGGACGTTACGACATACAACAGGGAATAATTGGGTCGAACAGGGTTATGTCGCATTTAGTAATCCACTTAATAATTCACAAAGATCACTGTCATGATTCTGCTATGAAAAATAAAAAAAATTGTGATAGTCTCGCATTACGAAACTAATGTTCTGATCGAAGTGTTTACAATATTCAGTGGCAAGCAACAAAAAACATTAATACACAGTTAAGAGTCTATCTATAAGTTAATATTCATCGGGATCACAGCTTTTCATGTCAAAACCACACACGACTACTCCAGATGCAATTATATAAAATAGAGTTATGAACATGTTGTCTAAAAGTATGCTTACACGCAGTGCGCAGCTGTGACAATCCAGCGCTGATTCAGAACACTTCCACTACAGACGTGACCATAGCGCAACAAGATTAGACTGATTTGCCACGGCCAGGAATGCTTCTTCGCTTCAGAGCTACGCAAATGTTCTGGGAACTCTGGCGAAACTACAGCTCGTCCACACACATCAGAAACTGCAAATGACGATGCTAGATAGTCCGTAATGGATGATGCGTGTTTGTATGTTTCTATGAAGATATGTATGTATGTATGTACGTAAGTATGTATGTATGTATGTATGTATGTATGTTTGTATGTGTGAGTGTGTACACTCGCGCACACACACATACAAACACGTGTGTCTATGCGTGTGTGTGAGTATAAGTGTATGTGCATATGTGTATGTATATGTGTATGTGTATATGCATGCATTTTGTATGTAAGTATGTATATCAATATGTGTGTGTGTGCGTGCGTGCGTGCGTGCGTGTGTGTGTGTGTGTGTGTGTGTGTGTGTGTGTGCGTGTGTGTGTGTGTGTGTGTGTGTGTGTGTGTGTGTGTGTGTGTGTGTGTGTGTGTGTGTGTGTGTGTGTGTGTGTGTGTGTGTGTGTGTGTGTGTGTGTGCGTTTCTGTGTGGGGGCTGCACGTGCAGCAGTATGCATATTTGCAAATGTGTCTAATTATATGTAGTCACACAGTAAACAGTTCAACAGTACTTACCATTTGTTACGGTTCGTGCCGTATACGTGATCACGAAGCCGCTCTTTGTGACTGAACTGTCCGTCCTGAAGACGACCGACAGACCATTGCCCGAGGACATCACATCGCCAGGCAAGTTGTTTCCACACAAAGTGTAAGTCACATCTCCTGCATCACTGTCCGTGATAACGAGGCTGTCGTTGGCACAGTTGGTGGCTTCTTGCACGTCAAACCGCTCGAAGTGAAGGTGAACTCGCTGCAAGGATATGATTAGTGAAATGTGATTTACTTTAAAATATAACATCATCCTAATGTTAATGTGCTAGCACAATGTCTCTGTAAAACATATGGCTGGAGAATACATTAATGCGATTTTGCTAAGTTACTTAGTGAAAATTAAATCACATATGTATGCAGTACTCCTAGAAACAACAATCCTTGATATGTTGCCAACATATTTTATACTTTAAAAATACAATGTCAAACAATGACGCTGCTTACTTTTCCGGTTTCTACTTCTATCTGCCATTGACAATGTAGGTTATTCATATACTGATGACTGGTGATCCAGAACTGTCCTTCTGTCCCACTTATATGTGCTCGTGTGCCACTGCATGGTGCTGAAGACGAGTGTTTAATGGATTAAAACCAGTGATGACAAATGGGTTAAACTGATGCAATCAATACTGTAAAACGTGCTACTATTACGTTTTCATTGACAAACATTTACACACAATACGTTTTCACAGATTAACATTTGCTTTACAAGTAACATTATTATTATTACATCAACTAAACTCAAAGGCCATTACAATTGTATTACTACTAGTAGTATTATGATTGCATTATTAGCTTTCGATTTTGAAGAATGCAATATGTACAATTACTTTCTCTAGCTATATTCAATTAAGCGGAAAGATGCATTCTGATTATGAATTAGTTATAACGCTGTCACTTAGCGATATACCTATATTTTGGATTGTGGAATCCCATATATATCAGAATATCTTATTATCGTATGATAATGTATCAGGTTTGCGACATTTAATCGTAATAAAAGTTCCATTTTACCTCACTTCAATATATCACAATAACTAAATAGCAGAAGGCAAAGGCAATTTCTTTTAACAATCCAGTCACTTCCGGACTGTTATCATCACTTACGTTGTTTACGCAAGCACACACACACACGCACGCACATATTCCTTCACGCAATCATTCGCACACACTGATTATGTTTCATTCAGTCAACGTTGCTGTTAAAATAGCGTAGTTATCTACAATGCGATGTATACAATTGAAATGTTGGAACGTCCACTCACCAGCCTCCGACTCTATGGCTTCATAATTAATCAGAAAGCCACTGCCCCTCATTGACAACCAAGATTCAAAAGCCACGAACAGGGAAGCGCTCCCAGAAATTATATCACCCGGAGCCATGCGTCCGCAGAAAATGCCCAGTGTCGTTGAATTGTTGGCTCCATCGTAAACTCTGATCCTGTCGTAGCTGCATGTTTCAGTGAACTGGACGTCGAGGTAGATGAACTCCAGTCGAATTATCTGCACATCCGATAACCGAGGAATTATTTGAAAGAAAGACATTTAGCAATAGTCATCGTACCAACTTGTATGCTTTCACATTTGTCATACCTATGTGTGGAATTACGATTGATGTGTGTATGATAAAAGAAAAGAGGAAGATCGAAATGAAGATGGAATGATAGTGTTGAGAGAGACCCTGAAAGGGCAGAGGTGAACAGTCGATGCATGTTCGATTTTATAAAGTAAATTTAAGGTTGATGAATCTATTAAGTTCCGTGTTCAAGTAGCCTTCCTTGTTTAAAAAACAATTTTATACAGATAGCACGTATACAATAACACACCTATATAATTACTACAAATAGTGAAAATAACGTTTCGCTACAGCCAGTATATTAAAGTATATAATCATAATGTGATTCAGTGTTGATGAATTCAGCCTTGCCTACAGCTCGCTCTTAAAACAGCAAATATAGAGCCAGTCAAATCAACAATTTTTAAAGCGATTGCCATTCTGTCATTGAATATCTTTCCTAAAATCGCAAACCTTGCTTGGTTCGACCTGAATCTTCCATCCACATCTCATATAGTCCTCATACTGGAATGCCTCAATGCCAAACATTCCTTTCGATCCTCCGAGTACAGCCGGTTTGCCATTGCATCCTTTAATGTAAGACATATTCACTAATGTTCCATGACAGAGACTATGTAGTCTAACAATTAACGATATATTTTCCAGCAGAAATATGATATTATGCATTTATAATAAATAGCATTTGATATGAAACTACATAAGTATAAATATATCACATGTTTCCATTTGGTTGTAGCTATATATTAACTAAAGTGAAACATGTTATGCATGTATTGTGTACAATCAATAATTACAATAACTTTTCTATATAGTTTGTCTTGGTCATTAAAATGAGGGGCGAGTGTGTCGTGGATGAATAACGGTCATTCAATGTTACCTTTGGCAGCGATGTTATACTGGATCCTGAAGCCGGAATTTGTGATTGTTCCATCAGACAGGAAGGACACAAACACAACGTTCCCGCTGGCTGTGATATCCCCAGGTCGACGACTGCCACAGAGCGAACGTATCAATGGTGCAGTGTCGTCACTTCCGTCGTAGATGTTCACTTTGTCGTATTCGCAGTTACTGGATCCCTCGAGTCTGAATCTGAGGAAGTGCAGCCGCACTTGCTGCAAACAGTCGAGCATTGTGGATAACGTACAATGCAATACCCCCCAGTTTCAAGCAAAGAACACTCCACAAATAAAGTCACAGTGAGACGACAGGAATTCCTTATTGAAAATTCTAATTGGATTTGAAATAAAACGATGCCATCGCCTAATATATATATATATATATATATATATATATATATATATATATATATATATATATATATATATATATATATATGATAATTAACTCTGACTTTGTACGTTAACCGGTACAACAAAAGAAACATGTTTCACATTAACACAAACAAATATGCTCACCTGACCCTCTTCAACTTGAATCCTCCACTGGCATCTGTCGTTGTTACTGTACGTATCACTTTCAGTGCCAAACTCTCCTCTTGTCCCCGACAACAATGTCGTGTTACTGCCACATGATCCTAGGAGAAATAACGAATAATTATAATCAATGTAGTGGCCACAAGATCACATACTATGCTACTCACTCATTCCCAGTGGGGCGCGATGGAATACTCTCAATCGAGAGAACCCGGTTGCAAACCCCACTGCGGTCGCTTCGAAACTTTAGCAAGTTGATCACCGCACTTTGCCACAGTTCACTCAGATGTATAAATGAGTACCTGGCAATATAGACAGTGGTGGAAATGTGAACGAATAGTCTACGCGCAATTGCAGCGTGGCTGAATGCTTCCCAGAGAAGTTGGGATGGCCTTTGAATGAACAGGTCTGCCAGGGGATGAAGTGTAAAGCGCTTTGAGCGGTCCTACAAACTGGATACCGCGCTATATAAGAATGTACCTTTTCCAGCACACATATTAGACAAATGAACGCAAGGCGTGTTTCTATATATTCATCTTTATCATTCAAATGTATGTTTAGCTGTTAGGTTTTGGAATTTAATGTATCTGTGCCAGAATAGACGAAACGTATTGTGTGTAAAAGTAAATATAAGACATATATATTGTACAACATCTTCTACTGCATTAAACACTGCACTGTTTGTAAATGTCTACTCCCATTTACATTTTATAATAATAATTATGAAATGTAGCAACTATTCTAATACAATTGTCTTCATAATGCTACTACCTCCCACTTGTCATATTTAGCAGTAGGAAATACGATACTTTATGCAGCAATATTGATACCATTCAGTCTAATCACACAATGCAGTGATATATGTAGGAGAAACGGTTTGATAAACTGTGATATCAGAAAACAAAGATCATAATTGAATATTCATCTGTACTAATCTTTATAAAAATACGAAATGGAAGGACGCCATTTAAAAATGTTAAACGTACATTAAAATGTTTTTAGCAACTTCTAATCCAAATCAAGAACAATGCACATCAGCATAATCATTGGGGGATTCCATTAGATTATCAAACCCGTATTGTGATAAGAAAGAGACGATATCATACCATTGTACGACGCTGTACCATTAATCGTCCCTTCGATCCAAGTGAGAAACCTGGTCACTCGAGTGTACACGTTTGGTGCTTTGCTGTTGGTGTCACAAACACATTAAGGGCGGTGTTGGTTATTTAGTTAGTTGGTTATTTAGTATAAAAAAATATTTATGTAAAATTTATTTAAAAGAATATAACAAATAAATAAGCTCTCGCACATCACATTATTCAGTTCTTAACACCGTTGTAAGGAAACCAAACTTCATACTTATCTCACAGAAGAGTAGGTTGTCAAAGCTAATGAAAAGATTTCGTACATGTCTTTCATACATGCACACGCCCGTGTACACATCACACGAAACACACAAAGCCCTACTTTACCCCATCATGACATCCACGCACAACCCATACACATCACTCCCTAACAAAACAATTGACACGCACACACACAAATACGCATACGCCGCACCCACGCACGAACACACTCACTCACACCTATAACCCCATTTACACACACATCAAATCAAAATGAGCTATGTACTCACTCCCAGTTACAACCGTCTGCCCAGCTCATAATGCCATGCAGCTTCCAGGCCTCCCCGGCACGTTGACATAATAGAGGCGCACCTGAATCTTCGTAACCCTGTAGCCACAGTATATGTTCCAACAGAGCCTGATGTCATAACGTTAGTAATTTTACAGTGTTATTCCTAATATGGCTGCATCACTCTCACCGATTTATTTAAATAAGTAATAATCAATATTAATTTAGTGGCGTGAACATCATTAGCCATATTTCAGATTTAAGAAGAGTGTCGTATGTTTTAAGCCCTCAATTAAGTAATCATGTTCTTCGTGTACAATTTGATAAATCCACCAATATTGTTTTTCCCTTTACTTTATCTTCTTTACGTCTGTGTAAAGTATCATACACGTGTTATTTATTTTTGTAGTTATTACCAGGTTGTGTGTTCACCATTAAATACCAAACACTATCTTAAGATGGCAAGTGTTACGTACGTTACATGTAGCTACGCCGTCAACTATGTATCCATCAGCACACACATTGCCGTCCGTGACGGGGTTATTGTGCCACTTCGTACTGTTGCGACACTTGTCCGAATCAATAATCAACATACGAACCTGGTGCAGTACTGTACCAGCTACCACATCTGGAACATGCAACACGGCACTCTGAAAGCTCAATAACAACTTTGCAATAACTAGGTATAAATACTGATGTCACATACAAGAAACTTAGTCAGGTGGCATTGTTTGAAACAAGGGAAAAGCCGATTGTCTTCATTCCGTGTTTTTCTGATCTATGCATGAACGTATAACTTAACAATATAATAGGCTGATTCAAATAATGTGCTGATTGAAAACGGGCTCTAACGCACATTTGATGAGTCCCCAGCCGGTTGTCATACACACGGTGCCAGGTGTTACATCCCTGTAGGGCAGGCACACAGGTGACACCTCTCGACGGTAGGCAATACTGCCCTTGAGTCTCACAAGGGCGACGTTGTTGTTGTATGTGAAACCCTTGCCGAAATTAGGGTGCAAGAAGATCCGATCGACGGCCCAGGTCGACTCGGTTCCTTCCGACAACGTCCGGTTGTGTTCTCCGACGACAACGCGCAACTCCGATGCTTTCCTGTGTTCTCTGTAACACAACCATCTCCAATGAATCCCGCACCGATGATGGTTTTTTCAAGAAATTCAATCAAAACACCCCCATTTTATTTTTTATAACTTTAATAAACCACAAGAATGGCTATTATTTGTAATAAACAAATTATAAAAAGAAAACACCACAAGTATCATGTATAAAGTGTTCCGTTGCACTTTACCCGAACTAACAAAATGTTTGTCCGCCCATTTCCGTGTACAGATAACATACTAACTTTCTGCTCTTCTACAATTAACATGACGTCACTTAGGTTGCTAGAACCACGCCGTGTATAATACATAGCAAACTGTTCATGTTTAATGGCAAATCCACTACAGCGTTGCTGATGGTGAATCCAGCATGTAATCGATATTAACAAAGAGATCTAGACCCGACAGAAGAGACGTAAAGACGTACACGCAGTTGGCAGATGTGACGACCCAGCGCTTGCTCAGAATGCTCCCGCTGCATACGTGTCGATAGCCCAGGACAGTGATGCTAACCTGCCATGGCCAGGAATGTGCCTTCGCCTCCGAGTTGTTGTATAAGTTGTCAGCCACTTGTGGTGTTACCATAGGCTCTCCACATGCGTCTGATGCTGCTCGATCAAAACGAATATCATTGCGATTGTCAGCTTTATAATTCTCATATTTGGCAGATGCTAATTCCAAGTTTACATTTAATGTGGTGCAACTCGAATAAAGAATAACACACATTGATATGCACTGTTTATTTAACTTATGTGAAAGTTTTGGAAATCCATGTCTTTACCCCACTCGAAAGTTAGTCTATTACAGCTCATGCCTTTGTGTTAATCACACAAATATGTAATTTGATTAGATTACTGTCGAGCTGGGAGCATTCCAACGTTTGTCGTTTAGAGATAGATACCACTCTGTGGGTCCACGATAAATTGCACATTTATGTGGGATATTTTACGTCCTCTGACACAGACACTGGGTAGAATGGGCACACGGCTACATACCAGGAATGAAAGTCATTGCCGTGTATCTGATCACAAAACCGCTCCTTGTACCCAAATTGTCGGTTTTGAAGACGACCCGAAGCCGATTGCCCGAGGACGTCACATCGCTCGGTGTGTTGTTTCCACAGAGATTGTGCAGCTGCTCTCCAGTGATGGTGTCAATAATGACGAGACTGTCACGGGAACAGTTGCTCGACGCTTCCACAGCGAACCTCTCGAAGTGCAGGTGCACTCGCTGAAGGCAGACCACAATAATGGAAAGGGCAATTAGATGAGACAGTTGCCAGTCATGACAAAGGCAGATAGTGCTCAATAGCTCCAAGCACAAAGCGTTACATTTGCAGTGTGTGATAGAATATAATTTGGGAAGCTCTTATAAAAAGTTAATATAATGCCAACATAAATTATTTCCCATATGATATATTTATACATGATTATATTTTGTATTAACATATTTATTATTATAGGGTTCATCATATGTCAGATACAACTTACCTTTCCTGTTTCCACGTCTATCTGCCATCGGCATAGAAGGTTATTTCTATATTCGAATCGTGCCATCCAGAACTGCCCTTCATCACCACTAAGGTTCGCCACGGTTCCATTGCACGCCGCTGAAATCACTTCTTTTGTAAAGCCCATTTAAACAGTGAGAGTCACTATAACGTGTGTTGTGTTGCAAAGTTGTACACATTTTAACATATGTTCATAACCTGCACCGAAGTATGCAGGGCTCGTTTATCACATGCTAAGTAAACATGGGATTGTTCACTGCTAGCCAACACTCGGATCGTATATCGTGTATTGATTCTGATATTATCTTAATGTACGACGCTGCGTCAATGTACAAACAATTACACTACCGCATTGCTACGGAATGCGACATTCATTAAGCTAAAGCATAATATTCATATCAGAATTTATTTTCATTAATTGATTATAATAAGTATACCGAAATACAGGTGGTAGTGCTTACCAGGCTGGGACGCCAAAGCTCGGTATCTAACCAGGAAGCCATCCTTCGTAACGCTATCATCAGATTGAAAAAACACGAACATGGAGTTATTACTGGAAATGACGTCATCTGGCAAGTTGTTTCCGCAATAAGTGTGCATCAGAGGCACTGAGCGGTTCTTGCCGTCGTAAATCTTGACGCTGTCATAATTACAGTTACTCTCGTATTCGACGTCGAAGCTCAGGAACTGTAGTTGAATCACCTGACAATCAGTCCAACAACGATAATAGTAAAGCATTCAGCCTAGATTCACCACATTCGTGAGGGTTGTTCACTATCATTTAAACACATTACATTGAAAATAATCCAGCAATAAATAAAGGAATTTAAACAATATAGCCAATAGTTGTTTCTACAAAATACTGTCTTGAGCACTTCAACAGTTTCTAAAATGTGTATGTTACGTGATCCATTTTTATACAAAGGTTTATTGAACATTTATGTTTCCTCTTGTTCACGTAAATTACTCATCTTATCACATTTATATTGATATTTATATAGCGTACTAAATGTGTAAACTTACCATTGTTGCTTCTACTTCTATTTTCCAACCGCATCTCATGTAAGAATTGTACTGAGATCTATCAATGCCAAACATCCCTTCTAATCCGCCCAGTGTTACCGGAGTCCCATTACAGCCTGCATCATACAAGAACTGTCATCAAACGGACTCTTTCAAAAATAGGAGAATTTACCATTTTAGTAAAACATTTCTACCAGATTGCCAAACAGTGAATGCATGTAAAGAAAAAGTTTTAATGGATTTCTAATATGTTTTTGCTGCACGATACATACAGTGCGTGCAAGATTCTCGTACCAATGAACCATTGTAACACAGGCACAAACACAGCAAATAAATACACCGCACCTAGAAAGAGGCTTTCTGACAGCACAGGGAAGTGAACTGCGGAAATATGTGTGTGTGCGTGTGGGCGTGCGTGCGTGCGTACGTTGTTTGTGCATCAATGTATGAATGTGTCCATACGTAAACGTGTATGCATGCATATGTGCGTACGCATGTTTGTCCACATTACCTGGGACGTCTGTCGTATATGTCTCATTTGATTGTGGTGACGGAGTCGTCCACATCCAAGGTGCATCTGTTCCCGGAATGTAGGTGGTTCTGGGTGGTACATCTGCGGTTGTGGCTGTTAGCGGTGTCGTCGTCGGGGTTATTTTTTGTGTAGGAGTCACTGATGTGGTCGTTTGTGTGATCGTCGTCGTTGTTGGTGCCGTTGTCAGTGGTTTAGTGGTTGGAACAGTTGTCACATCGATACTTTCTTGAAGTGCCGATGTCGTTGCCACATCAGTAGTTTCTCGTAGTGCTGCTGTCGTTGCCACGTTGGTAGTTTCTTGTAAAACTGCTGTCGTTGTCACGTCGGTCGTTTCTTGTAAAGCTGCTGTCGTTGCCACGACGTTAGTTTCTTGTAGAGCTGCTGTCGTTGCCACGTCGGTAGTTTCTGCTGTCGACGTGGTTGTTGTCGTCGTCTGTGTACTCGTTGCTTTATCAGTCGTTTCGATCGGCACTGTTGTTGTCGTCGATGTTGCTGTTGTTGTAAATGTGGGTATATCAGTAACTGGTGTAGTCGCATCTTCAGTGGTTGTCGTCGCAGTAGTAAGTGTCGTTGTTGTTGGCGTAGTGGTTTTCTCCGATGCGACAACGATAATGTCAACTGGTCCTGGCTCTTTCAGAAACTGGCGAAATTTACCGGTCTCCTTTTTCGTCTCCTCGGATAGAAATTCCGTTATTTGCTTCTCCAATTCTTCCTTTGACTTCTGTGGAACGTTGTGTTCTTGCACACTAAACTGTTGTAGAACGATTTTGAAGTGCACTATCAGACTGCCTTTGCTGTAAACATATAGCAGCAACATGTTAGTCTCAAAAGTGTGAACAGTAAAATGAAAAAACGGAATGAAGACCCAACCAAACAGAAATTTATCTTTAAAATGTGTACAACCAGTTGCATTCTAGATTCACAATTTACTTAACACTATAATAACATAATATTTAACACTACAATAACATAATACTTGTTGCGGGCTGGACGATGATTTTAATGCCAAGTGTTAGTGTAATAACTGTTATAACATATTTCTCTGAAAAACCACGGACTGCAGTCTGCAAAACAGAAACAGACCGAGTGCTATAAAATGTGTCTTAAGTAGAGGAGGATGTTATTTGGGGATGTTGTATTGTGATATTGAATAGTGATTGACATCAATTCTTTGAGCACTCCTATAAAACGCCAATGCAGTCGTCTGTATCAGTTAATTACTGTATAAGTCGTTGATATATATATTTCAGTTCATTAAATATTACATCATGACATGGGTGTGACTTATAATACCCATAATATTTGTACTGCAATAGGATCACCAGACTTATCATGTAAACATAAATTACACTTAGTAAACATAATGTAAGATATATTCATCGTTACTGTCGTTTCCAGAATGTTGGTGGTTTCGAATCCATATATGGATGTGCATAAATACATATTGCTATCGTTCATATTAATGTGAGGACCTTATAGAAGAAATACTCAAATGGCTACCGCATGTAGTATTTATCACCTTCATCCCATGCTTATGAAGATTTTAATTAATCAATTCTGTCAAATAATTACGTTCAGTTTCGCAAATAAATTCCTAGTCGATCTTGCCATAATTTAACGTGGGTTTTCCAGGGAATAATGTAGGTAGAATAAAGTAGCGTTTTGTGGCAACGTCAAACACCACAACACCACAAGTATATAATAACAAATCTTTCATAGCCGTGTTATATAATATATTTAACTAATTAAATATGTGTTGTTTATTTTATATACGCGCATCGTATGCCAATACGAGGAGGAGACTAAGCCAAACACACCTAGCAGAAACCGTCATAGTGTATCCGTCTGCCAATAACTGAATACAAAGATTTCGTAAATTACTGATGGACTAAAACATGCTAATCCCAATGCCGTTCAGAAATTGAAGTTTGGGACAAAAACATTGAAAATTAAATGAGTTACCTGAACCCAGTGACTTGGCATTTCTGCACATCTCCACTCATGTCACTTTGCGTTAGAGTAGTCATTATCTGGAAACGTAAAATCGTTGAATTGATGCCATATTAGTAATATACATTTAGCCGGATAGTAGTGCTCACCTGAACAATGATATAATCTATTTTAGTAATGACAACAAACCGTTGTCGTCAATACCTTAACCCTTTAGACCTCAGTCGTTTTTTTTTTTAAACGAACCCGGTTCCCCAGTTATTTTACCAGATACAGGGAAACGTGAGGCCAGTACGTTCAGGCATTAACGTACTGGCCTCAATGTGTTCTCTTAACTGTCCGCCAGAGCGCGCCACTTGAACATATTGAAATACGCTGCTATTTTTAGGCTGGGTTTGGCTGCATTGTAGCATCAGCTACTAACACGAGAAGACATAATGTCAGTGAACAAGACGGGCGGTGTTTGACAATAACAATGAACTCACACTGGAACAGAAGTCACCCGCCAGTTTCTGGTACTCAGGCGAGTCGGCATCTCCGTAGGTCTTCGGGTCGTAGTCCAACTTGTCCAGTCTCATTTTAGCAACAAACGTCTCTGAGAACGACACAATCGTTTTGAAATTTGGATAAAGAAGGAAGCGACTACGATATGATGGCACGAAAGACGGAATGAGCAATCGAGCGAACAACTGTCAAAACGAAGAATACATAATGGCGGCCACGATGATTGAACACAAAATAAAATGTCTTACATGTAAGCCTGTAAACTGGCATAAGGGGCTTAAGTGCGAGGTTGTGTAGGTACAAGTGTGCATCATTGATAAAGCGGTGGCTCTTTGTAACAGCTTGGTTGGAACAAATGTAACGTTTGGTATCCATCTTTGTATGTGTCGACCCGGACTATCATTAGAACAGTTCGACGAAACGTGAGAGTGTCGTCTAGGCGACGGGTGCCTTACCTGTTCGTGGTGGTGGGGCACGTTCGGAGCCTGAAACAAAAAAACAACCCATAAATAATATCTAGTTTGGATATGTTGTGATAAAACTGTTGGCTGCTGCTTCATCGAGATGTACTTGTTAGTTTCCTGAGCAACCATGGAGTAATTATTAGGAAGGACATGATTTCCCCCAACTAAATCTGATAGTAATCATTATATAGAAATACAGCAAGAGTAGCTTGTTTTTTTTAGATCACTATCATCAGCATCATCACCACCATCACCATCATCACCACCATCACCATCATCACCTAGTCGTCCGAAGGACGGGTCCCGTTGTTCACGATACTTCTTCATTGGTGCCTGTTTTCAAATAATTCTACCTAATTGTGTATGTTTTATACGTTGTTGCCTAAAACCCTGTTTCTAGCTTCATGAGCTGAAGATTCAATCAACTGTACACATACTTCATTTCTCGCCCCCAATGTGGTTGTGTTCAGCATATTCCAAGGAACTGTGCTTTAAGAAGAAAGCAAAATTAATTTATATTGTATTAACTTGAGAGCTGAGAAGCTATAATGTTAAAAACAATTAGCAATATTACCATCCAAGGCAAAAGATCCAGATGGAAAATGGACAAAGGAGCTATTGACTAATCGAGAGGTCAACCATTCGTCATTGATGTGTAAAACGCCCTTCTGAAATATTTGTCAATTTTGTTTTATTTTTCTGAAGTGAGAAGCAAAATGTCTACCAAAATTGTCATACCGATTCGATCATTAATTTAAAAACTTCAATTTGATATCTTCTTGACCTCCTTGTTTCTATGGTTGTTAAACCACATTCGTTTAGGCGTTCTTCGTAACTAAGATATGACACATATAGTATTAGAATAGTAACTGCAATGCATGAGCGTAGGAAGATGTTGAATACTGAAGGGCGGAGTAAAGCTCTTGGCTGCGAGCCATGGCCTCGGATGGAGATGAAGGTCACATGCCCCACTAAATGCGCACCTGATTTCTAGCAAGCAGTTGAGAAATGTCAGGGGGCGAAGGATATTCGAGCCCCGCACCCAAAATATTGGAGGAACTGGTGAAAAACCGGACCCAGATTTTGGACATTATAAAAAGTGCAACCAAATTCCACGCGGTTGTGAGAGCAACAAACTGTAGCGCCACATCACGGGGCTTGAATATTCCAGGCTCCCGCGAATCCATGTTATAGTAGATTCCATGAGGTGGCGCCACCTTTGCCGCTTTCACGATTCTTCTCGGGGAGATAACGAAGAGGAGTTTGAGGAGCAGTGGATGGTGACATTTGCATCGCATAGAATTCTTGGAAACAGCCTAATTTCCTCCATTAAAAGGATTTAGTTTGCCTCGTCTCCTTCTCCGGCTGCGTCTTGCTGTCGCTACTATTCCAGTAGCGCTCTTCGGTTAAACTATACCTGCCAACCTCTGAGTTTAAAAATCCAGGAGATTATGTTGAAAAAAATTGCTAGCGAGGCAAGCCCACGGGGGTACTGTAGCATTTCTGCGAATTGCTATTATGTAAACTATTTTCCTGGATATGGTGAGGTAAATGTTAGAGTGTATATAGACGGATGGCATAAACAAGTTGTGCAATTGTATCCAAGTGTTGTGTGGGAGCCCACATTGGAAGTTTATTGTTAAGCGTTGGGCATAAACAGGTTATGCAATAATTGTATCCATGAAGTCTTAGTTTGTTTTGCGTGGCACGTTATAGTTAAAGGGGTATTAACGTAATGGGACCGTCCGCAGATGCTTATTAATTTTGATTTGCTAATGGCGATCTTGTGATGTGGTGGGAAAGTTACCCAGCGATGGGTATAAGACACGAAGTAAAGTGTATTCAAGGGAGTGGTCAGAACACACAAATGCGGCATTAGAGTTCCAACGATGATGTCCGGCAAAGCCCAGACAACACGATGCCACGCCGGTAATTACAGCGCATAGTTTGACTGTATGCGTTGGCCGTCTGTATCGGCCGTTTTCTGCTACCTACTGACTGGTTGTGACTATTCAGCTATCTCTCCGTGTACGACAACAGTGCGTCCGCGTCAGCCGTCGTCACGAAACGTCGCCGTCTCCACGACCTATTAACATCCGACCTACTGATCGTCTAGCCGACAACGAGCTCGGCAACACTGCGGTCGAATGAGACCCGCACCGCCTGCGCATTCAGCTGGCGGTGAGATCATGCGACCGACGGTCATATCAGTTAACGCGAAGGGTATTGTTGACTTTATGCGTCATAAGGTACGCTTCTGTGACTATTTTTTTTTTTAACATTATATTATAAGTGTGCAGTATGCCTTTCTGCTTGTGACGAATTTCTTAACATTGATGTCTGTGTTACGGTTGTCTCTCATTTGTGGAAACTTCATACACTCTTATTTTGAGCTTAATTTAAGTACGGCCAGCCCCTAGTTTTTGGGCCACTTTGCGCGGACCTCCACCGAAATATGTGACAGATACTGCGTGGGGTCTGGGGCCTGCTCAAGGGCCACCAAAACCAAACAATTTGATAGACTCTGCGATGCTTTCTAAGCCTCTCCTAGACCCAAAATGTGACATTCATATTGGGGTGAGGCATCGTTTTGTAAAAGGGGGCACATCCTTACAGGTATATATATATATATATATATATATATATATATATATATATATATATATATATATATATATATATATATATATATATATCCATCTTGATTGCCGTTGGAGGGGAGCAAATCTGTGGCCTTGTTCACAGCTGCCACCAATGGGTTAACCACCCCCTGCCCCCATATATATGCTAATCCACCCCCAAAATCTTGGGTTAGGGGCATAAACTATTTTTTAATATGGTTATATTTGGTGCATTTTGGTGACACGTTAATGTTACTTTGGCATGAATAATTTATGGTGGTTCAAAATTGTCATTCTGAGAGAAAAACAACTAGTTACAAATCGCACTTCATAATTTTATTGCAGGCTATCAAGATAGATGGTTATTGCAGCCTTATTAATCGTGGAGTCATTATCGCATGCATGCACGCACCCCGCCTGCATGCACGCACGCACACACACACACACACACACACACACATATATATATATATATATATATATATATATATATATATATATATATATATATATATATATATATATATATATATATATATATATATATATATATATATATATATATATATATATATATATATATATATATATATATATATATATATATATAATGTTATACAATATACCAGTACTCTACATATTCAATACAAGTACCTGGTGACCAGCACATGTTTGTGGCACTCCTGAAACCAGGGAAAGACCCATCGGTGCCAAAATACTTCAGGCAAATACCACTATTGTACCACCTGTATATACGAAAGGTACAGTTTACAAGTTAATAAAAAAAAGTTGCTGTATCTTGGTACATGATCATTACAATGGATTAAAATAGTAAAGCACATATAAAAAAACGTTACCTGTTGTTGTAATACAGGCATCCGTGCAAAACTGTTAACACAGTGCGTTTGGCGTACACATTGTAGCCACTGACATACACAGCCACACCCACCAAGAACAATTCTGGAAGGTAAAAGAGCCACTTCTAGACAGTATCTTAGAGGTGTAAAGTCTAATATATTCCTCGTAAAATCATGTTATATAGTGTAGACTATATCAAGTTTAACATCATGACCACCAGATGTTTTAATGAACAAAAATAAAAAATATAATTTGACTGTCTTCTGTTAATGAATGTCGCCCTTGTCGTTCAGCAGGGGCAGCTTGAAAGGCGGGTCAGGGCAGACCAGGTTATATAAACAGCACATGGCCGGGTCGTGGGACTACAATCACCACAAATTTGAAATTGGTTTGGCATTTAAAAAATCAAATGTTTGGAGGTTTCATTCAAATGCAAATGTTTAGATATATATCCAAATGTAAATGCACAGAAAATGTGATGTATGTGATGTATGTGAATGTGCATTTAAATGCTCAACATTCAAATGCATTTGTTGCCAAACTTGATGCACACAAAATAAGGTAGTCTCAGTCATCACACCATCCTCGGTAAAAAGTAAAGGAATTACAAATTATTAACCAAATGAATTTGAAATGTGACTAGCGATAACAATGAAATAATCACACAATACATTCTGCTTTAAAAAACTGGATTAGTTTACCTAATAACTCAAATAACTTGTCTTGAGACGACACTTCAGCCGTACGGTACGAGTACTAGATATGTTCTATCTCAAATACTAAGACCCTAACAGAATAACGTAAAATAAGTTTATACAATCATTGAAAAGCCAACATGGGCCTTGTTAACTTATTAAATAATGTTTTAACACAATGTTCCTGGGCCACCCGTATAAACCATATGTTACGATCTTCGGGTTTTACATTACATAGACATGATTTATATTTGGTATATCATGAAGGAACACGAGTACGTTTGCAAATTCAAGATGTATTGCGTTTTTTAATTAACATGTACGCAAGCATCCAGAAGATGTTACTATAACAAGATATTTCAATCTGCTAAATGAAACTTTTCTTAGAACACATCATCGATTTGATCAGGTAGTTAATATTACAACAAGCGTGAACTGTGACAACACGGGGACACCGGATACTGGATACACTACGGACGGGCATGGAGGAGGTATGTACCCCGCCTGTTACAACACGCATGAACTGTGACAACCCGGAGACACCGGATACTGGATACACTACGGACGGGCAGGGACGAGGTATGTACCCTGCATGTTACAACACGCGTGAACTGTGACAACACGGGGACACCGGATACTGGATAAACTACGGAAGGGCATGGAGGAGGTATGTACCCCGCATGTTACAACATGCGTGAACTGTGACATTCCCAGTTCGCCTATTGGCCGATTAAAGGTCATTCACAATTATCACCATATCTCAGACTCACCCGTGTCTCACTTACAGAGAACAAAAAAACGGGTGTTTGTTAAATTATTCGTTCAATCGTGTTCTCGTGCAAGGTATTGATCCCTGAGCACAAGGAAAACTGTGAAATATATACACACTGTTATTTGACTCTGAATGTATGATCTAAAACAAAATACACTTCATTTCAAACTACTTATCAATGGTATCCGGTATCCATAAATAAACGGAGTAACCCCTCAACAGGAGCAGCCGCCGCTACTTCCAGTAGGTAAACATGTCGATACCTGGCCACAATACATGAATCATCGGGTTAGAAAATCAGATCGTTTGCAGCGTGACGTTGAAATTGTATCAGTGCGTACCGAGATAACCACCGGTGTCGTCCACGGGAGCATTGCAATGGTTTTTTTGCCGGCTTAAAAGGTCATGCCTCAGTTAGACGTATAGGTCGAATGTAAGGCACACACTGTAGTAAGTGTGGATATAGGAAGTGTGAAAAATCCATATGATCTGACATAAATGTATTTGAGAAGAGACAATACCAGGTTTGCTGAAAGAAGCTGTTGATAGTGAAATGATGGATTTATATATGATTTCAATAGGCAGAGGGATATTTGGGATTGTGTTGGCCCCTAGACACGTGTGCGCCGTAATCTGTGCCAATATTAGTAAACATTGACGGGTATCGCACAAACATAAATTTTGAAGTAACTGTTTTTTGGACTTTTTGATTGTGACGCTTTCTTACAGTCATACAAAACGTTAACAGGCACACGTGGGAAAGTTAACTGTAGGCTGAACTAAAATAAACGGAAGTCGTTGTCACAACATGGTTACATACTTTTGATATGGGTGAAATTATTAATTTGTTATAACACATTTCTTAGAATTTTGCTAATTTGCGATTCCGACAATATAACGAGGGCTCATATTTTTGAAAATAAATAAATCAATAAAAACGGATGCTAACCTGTCCTATGTTTTGTGTGTTTGACTTTGTCGGTGTCAGGCTAGTAAATAATATATATATATATATATATATATATATATATATATATATATATATATATATATATATATATATATATATATATATATATATATATATATATATATAAATTATTGATTCCATCTAGTCAATAAGGGTATTCTTTTTAAGCGCTGCTATTATGAAATTTTTTAACCGTCTCCTTTGGGAGGTGTCCTATAACTGGTCTACAAAATATCAACATTTTCAAATAAATGTACATTTTAGCTTTGTGCTATAACGCTTGATAAGCATCAGCTGATATGTTACGCAGAGTGATGTTTAATATGACATGTAATTGTTAATAAACACAATTGTTTTCATTCATTTTCTATATGTCAAAAGTGCAAGTAAGCTAAACGTTTACAATAAGCATTTCTTGGTACATCAAAAAATGTGCCTTTCCAAAATGTCTATTCACCACGTCTCAATACAAATTTCATGTTGTGCATAGCTTTTTATAAGTGCTTGGGCACAAGGAAATGCAAGTGTGCAACCCTAACAGTAGCTAACCCCATCTCTAGCTAAACCTATCCCTAGCTAACCCAATCCCTAGCTAACCCTAATTCTGAAGTGGTTTACAGAAGATATAACCATTCACGTAGGCACAGGTTGATAGGAAGAGTGAATAGTTTGCTTGGAAAAGGCAGACAGTAGTAAGAATCACGAATAGCATATTGTAGATCGGATACCAAAATGGAAATTGGGGGTATGATACCAGCATGTGAAGGAGCAGGTAGCCATTTTGCACCAGAACAGTCATTGGTGATATTTATTATGTGACGCAGTGCATTGATAACAATGTGTAAAAAATGGACAGTACGTTGGTTGTGTCACAGCCACTGGATGCATTGCATAAATCAGCATTTTCCAATGTGGCTGCAACGGGTATCTGGTCAGGTGATACCTGACCAAAAGAGAGACCAAAAGAGAGACCATTAGAGAGGCAAATCATGGGTTTATATATCCAGAATGGAATGTTCAGTACTGGGACAATCAACAGTCATTGATGCGTTGAAGTGCTGGTGTTGAATGCTGGAGTTAATCGGGGTCACATGTAACTTTTGCATGAACTGTGATCCCCTAAAAATGGAAGGAAAATGTTCCGTTCCACAATGGGCAGTGCGTCGCTTCAGACTTGATAACAAGGGTAAACGAGCAGAGAGAAGGACAACTTACAAATTAGCAACATTCCGAGATGTCTGGGATGTGTTCTCGATTAGCTTGCGCATGTATTACAAATCAGGTGATACCCCTTTATGGTGGCGTATCCAAATCAAGTAGTACGCCTTGTATCTTATCAACTGGAGGCATGAAAGCAGTCACATAAACAATAACATTAATTAAAATCCTCTTTAAATGTGACAAATTTCACTTTTCTAACAAAGTAACGCCATGTTTGGTTAAAAATCAAGCAATTACATAAATGTTAATTTGAAAATAAAGTAATTTGTACCTTTAAAGAGACAGTAAGCAGGCTTCATTCGTTCACAATGCTTTGGAAATCGGGTGTATATGATCTGTGATTTATTAAATGTCAAAATATACCTATAATTAAATTATGTAACTGGTGTTCAGCAAATATTACGGACAGGACATTGTTTTAACTTGGCTGCCAAACAAATAATAATGGCGTGACAAGCAGGTCCCTGATATGTCTACATGTGCATTGTGTCGCAACTTGATATAAATTGGACAAGTTCTGAAAAAGAAGCTTCCATAAGACACTGCATTACCGTTGTTGGCATTCTGATTGACTTTGAGTTTTGCTTAACGATGTAGGCTACATGGTTAAACCTGCAGTTGATTTCCCACTGATGGCATATGTTAATGTGGCATTAAAAAATTCTGAAATGTTTTGCCTGCCGCTGTCATCATCTCATTGACATGCTGGTGATCACGTTTAATCAAAATTATATATTTCTAACTCTTGTAAAATGCCTGCATGTGCGATACCCGTTACCTAAACATCTGTCAATTTACTATTAACAGATTCTACCAGCAAATCAGGCAATGTGCCCGCTCAAATGCACTTATGTCAGTCTAATTGAGACATGACCTGTACAGACATGTTGCTTAAAGCAGTCAGTTTACCAATTACTATCTCCATAGCGCCGTAGCTTGGCTGGGGCTTATGGTGCAGTAGGCATGTGTTGTGATTTTGGTAGCGGTTTTTTAATGGTGTTCTCTACGTACCTACGAAAGTTGGTTAATGTAGCATTTGACGTTCGCCAGTTTAGCTGCGGAAAAAAACAGACAGAGCGATGACGTTATCAGGAGCGTGAATAACACGAGGACAATGTATTTATTTGTCATACACTGATAAAAAGCTGTATAGGGCCGCACGTCCATTCCATATAACTGGAGCAGTGCCAGGTTTGCCAACTCTTCGCATGTTTACGTAGACTACGTATTTAGAGGGAGAAATACATATGTTTTCTGACAATCCTACGCATATGACGACATATCTGGCAATACTACAAACACTTACTCATATTACGACATATCTGACAATCCTACACATACCTCCGCAAAGATTGAATTAAGGTCACGCACGAACGGGCCGTCCGACAGTTCATAAAACAAACACCTGCCTTAAGCAATTTTACAAGAACACCAGATATGGCGGTTGGCCAAAAAGATTATGACACAACAATAACAACCGAAATGAAGCAGTTGTACTTCTTTGTCGTTGAGTGTATATTAATAGAACTCGGCGCCCGGTTTGCCGAAAGCTGTTAGTCGGTGTATTCAGCCATGAAGATACTGAGCACCAATGTACGTATAGAGAAGAACTCCTTCGGTGCAGCAACAGCAGTTTGTGGAGGGAGCTTCTCAAAACTTTCCCGCACATTTACACCACACAAAAGGCCAACACTACAGCAAAGCCTCCACAGCCGCATCTCCTGTTACTTGACAGGAATTTGACACACGATGAATTTGCACTTTCAATAACACAGCAGATGTGTCCTATTACGTTAGCTATACGACAGACAATTTAATAGTTAGTACCCAACCGACGAAAGACTATAAATATTGCTTTACTTGTCACGTGCATAACTCATGAAGGTTGATTGTGTTAATGTGTTGCTATTGCTTTGACAATGCACACTGTGATATCATCCGCCTGTTTTGATGTTCCACAATGCACATCTGTCAACCCGCCGCCCCCCCCCCACCCCCACCCCCGTTCCCCGCCTTGTGCCTATTGCATATTTGTAGGACTGCGACGGTGGCATTGTGCTGTGAACACTCCCGTTTAACACCACCTCGTCAGTGATCAATGTCTATAGCTGACACTTTTTTCGATTTAAAGACCCGAACACCGTCGCTTGGAACTGTTGTCATTTTCCAGTGACTCATACTGTAGCGACAATAGTAGCCGCAGACTTGGTTTTCGTCGATTCATTTACCTGCACTAGGTAGCGGTGGCCATGTGGTAGACCTGCTGCCGTTTCAAAACATTCGTTCACCCCACTTTGCCTGTGTATTTTGCAAGAGACACTAAAAGCCCTTATATCTGGTGTATATGCCAAGGGAAATAAAATATCCCACGCAGAGGTAAATGTGTAGCCTGTTGTGGACTCTCGTGGGCCACTGCCGAAGCGTCCACGACGAGATCAGTCTATTCTGAACGCACGAGGATACCATTGAATAAATGTACACATAGCTCACTGTGTCAATGTGCAGCAAAGCTTGATAGGCACGTTAACATGAATCACGTAGCTCACTGTGGCAGTGTGCAGCAAAGCTTGAAAGGCGCGTTAACATGAATCCTTGAGCTTATTTCTTATGTAGCATTAATAATTGAAGGTGGATTATGACGTTCGAATGTTACCCATGTGACAATGGCGTATATAGGGTCTCACAGGGCAAAGGGGGCCAACAGGGTTAGTTACCCATTAGTTTATAATCAACCTATCTGAGCCTTGAGAGGAAAATATTATATTGATAGCATTCTTGGCACAGATAACATTAATAAACTAAACCGGGTAAAAATTTACCCAGATGTCAACATGGGACGGTATACATATAAGAACATGACACTTTGTTTATTTCTCTTTAGCAGCACCATTCGTAACCACAAAGATGGTTGGTTTTGTACATAACGTTACATTTTGTTATACTGTAGATATTTAATGATCCAGAAATGCTTATACGCTGAGAGCTACGTTTGAACTCTTTGTTACACCAAATACTCTGGGTAACGTTGAGGGAGACCAAGAGAGAGGCCAATAGAGAGAAAAATAGAGAAACCAATAGAGAAGCCAATAGAGAGGCTAATAGAGAGACCAATGAGGGGCTAATAGAGACAGACCAAAAGAGAGACCAAAAGAGAGACCAAAAGAGAGACCATTAGAGAGGCAAATCATGGGTTTATATATCCAGAATGGAATGTTCAGTACTGGGACAATCAACAGTCATTGATGCGTTGAAGTGCTGGTGTTGAATGCTGGAGTTAATCGGGGTCACATGTAACTTTTGCATGAACTGTGATCCCCTAAAAATGGAAGGAAAATGTTCCGTTCCACAATGGGCAGTGCGTCGCTTCAGACTTGATAACAAGGGTAAACGAGCAGAGAGAAGGACAACTTACAAATTAGCAACATTCCGAGATGTCTGGGATGTGTTCTCGATTAGCTTGCGCATGTATTACAAATCAGGGATAGATATACCAGTTGACTAGCAACTGCTACTTTTCGCAGGAACGTGCCCCTTTATCCATTACATACCAAGCCAGCCAGCCAAATAGGCACCAAGTGGTAGAATTGCGATGCCATCACTTCATAACCACTAAACGGAATCTATATCGGTACAAAACCGTCATGTTTCGTCTAGGCAGGACAGGTTTGTGAATATGAAAGGTCCCCGGCTTCGAAGTGGAATAAATATAGTATGACAACTTCATAATATTAATTCCACTGTCAAATGAGTTACAATTGGAAAATACCATTCTGACCAGAGATATACACAAAACAAAGGTGATAACCAATCATGAAATACCAGAGAATTTAGCAAAGCTTGCCTTTGTTGAGAATATCACGATAATACCACAGGTGCCAATGCAGCCCTAGTTCTATCACCAATGCATTATGACACTGCCATTGATGGATGTGATAATAATCCTGAAATAATCATGATCCATAATACGAACAAGAGTTAATTACTTGGACCATCCTCAAATACTTTCCTCTTTCATGGGAAAACCAGATTTAAAAAAACAGATGGTTAATTCACACAGTTCTGTTCTAAAATATGTTGGACGTAGCTGAAGTTGCAGCTTTTGTGATTGTGATTTGGATGTCACTAAATCATGTGTGGTCAAGGAATAACCGAAGATGGTACCGCTGAAAGGCGGGTGGCCAAATTCACGATCGTCTGCAGAATGCAAGAGTCATGCACTCGAGAAAGCTGTGCTTTATGTCCAAAAGGATGAGACAAGAAAACAGCTCTACCTCCTGCTGATTCATAGAAGGAGATCACGTACGTGGGATAATTATGCATAAACTCATACTGTATGTCCATGAACTGATAGCGAGCAAGTACAATATAGCGAGCATGTATAATATTGCTTATCAATATGTCAATTACCATGATAATGGAGACATTATATAACAGCTACCAATGGACACAATTATGATATTAATATAATATAGCACTTTTTGATATCCTTAACTACTGTGCAAATTTTAGTTGTACTGCTTGGAATGTGCTCATCACAATTAAATGTTAGAAATATAACTGGTTTACATTTGCTTTTATTTGGGATGTAAATAGGAAAACACACAATGGATAATTTTTTACCCGGCCTAAAAAGTAACACATTTTTTTTTTACATTTAAAAAATATGTATATACTGATCATAGTTACTTATTATTTGTTATTATATTTTTAGTATTTCTTTCAAAACATTCTTAATAATTTGTGTATATAACATGGAAGAAACATCCATGACGTTTGTTGGTAATCATGTAAACAAAATAATAAGATGCAATTGAATTGCAATTTTTTTTTATTTCCAACATGTTTAAGCCAGTATACCGGGTCAAAATTAGCCCTATCCGTCCAGTTCTGCCTGTGTTCCTAAAAAGCAAAACATTTCTAAGCCATATTGTATGGTTAAAAAAATAACTCAGGAGAATTCGACAAAAATAAGGATTTCAAACGAACTCTCCTAACAACCTCATGGTCCACCACCACTTACCGGACAGGTAGATAGCGACGCCGACGAGGGACACAATGATGATCGCCAGCAGCACGAACGCCAAAGTCACTCCCCGCCAGCCACGCAACCACTTCCGTCGACGTTGGACGGACGAGGCGGTTGACGCGGACGAAACGACGCGCGTGGCTCTAAGCTCAGGCGAGTTGTTAGACGGGTAGAGGGGCTTGGCGGCAGGCAACTGGCTGCTGAAGGGCCAAGCCTGCCAGCCCGGTACCATCCGAGTAGCCATCGGCTGCCAATACTGCGTCATCCGGGGATAATGTGACGCAACCGGCTACAAAATACGTAGAGAGTTCAAGTGTATGGATATATGGTCAGGTATGTATGTTTGTAGTAAGCGGGATGGCATGGCGGTATGAATATCATATCTTATAATAATCCACAGTGAGTATGTGTATATTTGAATGTTTATATGTTTTATACGTGTGTACGTTTGTATGTTATGCTACTCCTCCAAGACGCTCATCTACGACCCCACGGCCGGGTCATCTACGACCCCACGGCCGGATCATCTACGGCCCCACGGCCGGGTCATCTACGATCCCACGGCCTGGTGGTCTCAGTTTTTTTTCTCGAAATTCTGCCCGCCATTACCTTTTATACAAACAAACAAATTACCCTCTTTGTTATTAAGTACAATTGCTCGCAACGCTATGCCAACAATTATGCACAATTTTTCAACGTCATGCGTCTTTTCTTGAACACTTTTAGACGTTTGAATGTAAAACGTCTTCGTAAGACATATTAATCTTTTTCTCGTATGTCACAGTCAATTTGACCTTTTTCTTCGTACCTTTATGAAGAAAAAAGGAAACATTTATTGTGAAATACGAGAAAAAGATTAACATATTGAAGTCGCTTGTCTGATTAATATCTTCAATATTATTTTCTTATGACATTGACACATTTCCCTGGGAATTGACGTCATGATGTGGTGATTATGACGTCATGATGTGGTGATGCTGACAAAAAACCGGGAATGTACTAGGCAACGTGGCTTGTATCTGCTAGGGAACGTTTCGTTTGGGTCTTGTAATGTTTGAGTTAATTTCAATAAAGACGAATGACTGACATACGACCAAATGGCTAGCTGGCTGATTTTGTCTACACCCCCCCCCCCCAGTTTACGGGGTTGGTATATAGTGACTTAGTCACCCAACCTACTCTTACGGAATTGTTATCGCGGGAGCAGGCACAAAACACATCGAAAGCAGCGTTGTAATGCAGAATGAGAGTGGAACGTAGAGATTGACAACTGGGGACAAGTAAAGTTGGCCTTGAAATTCAGATATAAAGTCAAACAACATGACAACATAACTTGTGTATTACTTACCTTCCCGGATTGGTCATAATATTTCCTGCTTCCTGATTCCCATGTAAACTGTGGCATAGCGCGCTCTTTAATTCACAGGCGTATTCTTCTGAGCAGTCGCCACAACTAGTGCCTTCGTCTCGATCAACAGCCGAGTTCAGCGAAATTCAACTCATGCGGAACCGCTATATTCACAGCCAATCCGAGACAAGCTCACAGTGACCTTCCTGGTTGCCCACTTGGTTCTTTGGCGGGCTTGTGTTGTAGGAACACAGTGCACGAGTGATCTTTTGTTGTAGGAACACAGTGCACGAGTGATCAGAGACGTCATTCACCACACGAACTAACACAACAGAATCCACAACCCCTGAACTTAAACCTGGTAGCTGCAGTTGCACAGTACGTGGGACTTCATAAGTCGTAGTCTGTGCTTTACTATTGTTCCCATAATCAACACTTTGAAGTATCATTGATGGTTTGAGATATTTCACTAGCAGATGTTAACAAATAAGGTGTTTTGCTGAATATTCAATGAGTTTGTGCTTTGCCTATGATTAAATAAAGATCAGTTGGCTCACTGCCCTCGAATTAAACGTAAACGTCGTCTCTTTGTCACCGTCAGTCAACGCTCTCGGCGACGGTGCAATCGGTGAAATCCCGGGACCAACAGTGGACTTAATAAACGCGCCAACATTGACGGATAATCAAAAACGCCCATATTAATGCCATCACAATAGTTACATTGACATATAGTTGTTAGCTTTTGAAACATTCTGTAGATATATATATAGAACTTCTTTTTAGTCACATACAGAAAAATATTGCATAATGTAAACTTAATTACATTAAATTACGGTGTGACTGTGGACATTCTCTAGAAACCCTAAATAGTTGCATTCTTGGTCAATGCGCACTGCCCGGACACCCCTTTTTCTTAGGCACCCCCTTCTTAGGCACGAAGCTTAAGTGACTATGGACGAGGAAGTTAGTTAAATAAATGGCGTCAGACTTGTATGTGTGCGACCATTCAATGCCAGTGGAAAAACCCACGTCATTTGACAACACTCCTTCGAGCGACTCCGGGTTAGCGACAGTTTAGTCCTGACAACAGAGGTAAAAAAAAGTCAAATTCAGTGAGTCATTCTGCACAAAAACACGAGAGATACGACTTAGCTGACATACCTATTTAGATCCTCTAATCTCTCAATAACCAGGCCCGTCCTCAATGCTTAGAAAATTACGTCAACTTGCACCAAATAATCAACAACGTTTCGAATGATTGAACTCACATTGCCTATACACCTTCAGGTGTCATTAACAGTGTTGTCAACTAATGTTTGACTGTTATTGGTGGATGCACTGTTTGTGTACGAAAGCCGCATTGTAATGACTGAGAGTCAATGTACTACTCAGGCCCGTCCACAGGGTTTTAAAAAGGGGGGTTCGAGCGTACACAATCAGCCGGGGATTTGGGGATTGCTGGGGTGATTTCTAGAAAATGTTACAGCTAAGCAACATGTATATTTGCGCTCACAAAAATGACATATTTGTGCTGAGCTACATGTAGCACCACAACTGTTATGATGTAAATACAGCAATGTTGTCTGCAAATTGTTTACCACCTACAGGTAAATTGGGCGTGCAGAAAATATTTCTTGTCGCCACGAGGCAACAAAATTACTTCTTTCGACGATTTATCAAAGTTTTTATTTCATGTCATAAAGCGTCCTGTAACCATCATACTTGTTGGAAAGGGTGCTACTTTAAACAGTGTTCAAAGTAGTAGAGATATGGTGGGGGAATAATACGACAATGTATATTATCTTTTGTGTTATAAGGTTACTGGTCTGATGACTGTCATAGCTTTGTATTTTATTATATCCATGTGTTTTATACTTGCAGTGAGAGTTGGGGTGTATACAACGAGAACAAGTGTGTTCATTGGTTATGAGTAAAGGAGCCGCTCTCTAAAACATGGCCATCGGGAGCCACTCTCCACGGAACGGCCACCGGGAGCCACTCTCTACAGAATGGCCGCCGGGAGCCACTCTACGGAACGGCCACCGGGAGCCACTCTCTACGGAACGGCCACCGGGAGCCACTCTCTACGGAACGGCCACCGGAAGCCACTCGACACGGAACGGCCACCGGGAGCCACTCTCTACGGAACGGCCGCCGGGAGCCACTCTCTACGGAACGGCCACCGGGAGCCACTCTCTACGGAAAGGCCACCGGGAGCCACTCTCTATGGAATGGCCACCGGGAGCCACAACGACACGGGGAAGCCTGTCACGAACGAGAAAAAGGATGACGCATAGGTAGACTGTAAAAAGGGTCGGTGCTGTATCGCACCCTTGCTTGACCCCTGTTCGGATGGTGAAAGGTTCCGTTTCAGTCCCATTGAAGAGGACTATTGCAGTCATTTTATCATAAAGAAATTTCAGGATGGTGCTGAAGTAGGTTACCCCAAACTGGACAAGACTTTCCAAAAAGCTTCACGATTGATGGAGTCGAAGGCCTGGTTTCTCCTGAATCTGGGTTTCAGATTTCAAAAAAATCAAATAAATAAATAAATCAAATAAATAAAAAAATCCGATTTAAATTTTAAAAATCCGATTTTTTTTATTTTAAAAAATCATGATTTTTTTTCAAAACTGATTGTATATGAAATCATGAAGTCACGGTTCAACAAAATGTACAAACATCACCAAGTTCATTATATTTGTTTATCAATCGTACTATTCGTACACGCAATCAGCAACACACGCTACATAATTAACAAATGGTTCTGCATAATATAAATGTAATTGTAATTGAAATGGTGTTATTGTAATTGATTTGAAAATTTTAGAATTGTAATTGTAATTGAACTGAAACATTGAAAGTAATTGTAATTTTTTGTAATTGGACCCAGCCCTGAGTGCTAGTGCATAGCTATGTTATTATAATAATCAGGTAGATTATTTCACTGTATGCATAAAGAAGAAGTGATATTGTTGTTAGTAGACTTCTTCATAATAATTCCCGGAGGGAAATATTAATTATGCATGTCTATGTCGTGGACTACATGTGTAGTGGTACATGTTCAGTGGCGAACTACGTGAGTAGTAATACATGCGTTTGCAAATAAAGATCAGTTATGTGCCATCCCTAAGAACCACGTGTTTGCTATATGTAGTGTCTGTGAATATACAACAGTTAGAGTGTTGACTTCGGTTTTCAGTTCCACTGGCCTTGCATGCAGGCTTGTTGTTGGCAACAATTGGTAGGATTGTTCTCTTTTTGTCCTTTTCAGCTCTGCACCCGGCGAAACGGGGTCAGCTGTAACTGTTTAATCCTGTTCAACACTGGCCCATTTATACTGGCATGTTTGACAGCACAGGAACTGCCAATCTCCAGAAGTTCTATAGCAATGTAAACGAATGTCATGCTTGTAACAACACATGCATATAGTACAACCAAAGTTGCAACCAACAAAGTCAATCAAAGGTTCTGCCCACACACAACTTGCCTGGCAATGTGTACTCTTTCGGGTATAACCAGTCCACTGCGCAAAACTTGTTATAATACCAAATTAAAATCTGTAAAAAAAAACACGTGTTAAAGACGAGCTTCCAGTGTAGGTCCTGCTGCCATTGTAGGATCAACCACGTCATGACGCAATTATAATTGCTATAAGAGATTAAATAATGGTAGAGACAAATCTATATCACCTTGCACACGTTCACTGCTTGACTGCTGCCGCCACACCATTTGTCTTCCCGGCCATATTCACAACACCATCGTAGTCTTCATCTAGCATCTTTCAGAGGTCCAAGCCCAGCTGCTCTAGCTTTTCGGCGATGGCTGCGCTGACAACACTACGATAATAAAACAAGACGGGGAGCAAGTCAGAACAATCGGGGGGGGGGCAAACGATTGGGGGGCAAACAATTGGGGGGGGGGGCAAACAATTGGGAGCGGGAGCAAACGACAACAATGGTGGCAGTTCATATGTCCCTAGTAAGGCTAGTTTGCATGTTACAAAATGTCCTCACCAGGAGGGCGCAATTAAGTGTCTCGACAAGTAATTCTGGCTTTATAAAAAAATCCGGTCACAATAAAAGGGGTTCCCTGGAATCCGATAGACACCCTCTGGGTCCGCCCATATCATGTTAATTGGTATCTATATGTATGTTGTGGTAGTGTGGGGGGTTACAGGTGTGGGGGGGTTACAGGTGTGTGGGGGTTACAGGTGTATGGGGGTTATATGTGTGTGGAGGTTACAGCATATGGAGAACGAGGACATTTTCACAGACGTAGCTGTATCCACAACTCGGTGAACGGCCTAATTCAAAGTGTCAGGTAGCCGGGGCAGAGAGTTAAAGTCTAAGTGACATGTGAATTTATGAGATGGATTGATGGATTGGTATGAAATTACTTTTTCAGCATATTTTGTTAAACCACCTGTTTCTTAGGAAAAATTACGGGAACCATGGTCATTATTCGTTGATGATTAATCAAAAAGAAGACATTTAAAATGTTCAGAACAGCCCCAAGTATAATTTTACATAGCGGGGAAATATCGCAAAGTACATCACGGAGCCTGTATAATAGTAATAACACACTCCACGACTGTGGCTCCCTTCAGCATATTAAATGGTGAGTGGCGCCACTAGTGGGGAGTTTATTAATAACATTCGAAACTACCAGTAGATGGCAACATATGCGTAACCAGACCCTTGGTGGGAACACATCAACTAATCAACGAAAGCATGGCGGCATACCTATCTATGACAGAAGGAAGCAAGTTATTGTTACAGTCAGATGACGGCCTTTATGAAGGCATCCTGCATAAAGCAAGTGCAGACAAAATTACTTTGGAGAAAGGTATAATTTCCAACAAGTTTGAACTACGTAAAACCGTTGCTTTGCATCCGTTGTCACGAAAAGCTAAGTCAAGGCGATAATACAACGGTTTTCCGAATGCCATGCCATGGGGCTCATGGGCCATGCCCCATGCCCCTGGGCTTGTCATGGATAGGCTTCCTGGCTAAGCATATGGTTATTATTAGTAAAGCTATATCCTGGTTGTTCACTACAATACTGATTTGTGTTCATTCACATGCGCACACACACGCACACACACACACACACACACACACACACACTACATATACTTGTAGATACATATAACATTTCTATAATATAAAAAATAACTTTCAGCAGCTTAGACCTAGCGGGAGTTTTTCTTTCATCAACAGTAAACACATAAAAAATTTTGGTTTAACATGTGCAGTTGATAAATCATCACATCGGTGACAATAAAAAGGGCACATTTTATTTCCAGGAAATTCATGTCAGCAGGCCTGTAAAACATACAATAAAAAAGTCGCCAATATCATGGCTCACAATAAATACAAGCCCAAAAGCCTTCGAAAATACGACTGCTGTACTTTTAAAACTGAATGTTAAACATGTGGTTTACGTATGAAACATCGAGCGTAGTGACTAAATATACGTACGTTTAGAATCGAGTGCTAAAGATACAGCTCATGTATGTAATTACGCGCATTTGCACAATGACTGCCATACTTTTAGAACTGACAGTTAAAAATATGGCTCATGTAACCGGAAATTCAAAGGTATGCGCATGTGCAGAATGACTGCCTTACTTTTAGACTAGATAGATAGATTTAGATAGTAACATGCATACTATAGTTCGGAGTAGTTCCAATGTCTATATATTACTTCTCCCACAATCTACCATTGAAGTTGTGTTTTTATGTGCGAAATTTAGTGATTTTAGACCCATATTTCAACAATAAGATATGTTAGAACAAAAATAATTGTTTCTTTGATCAATAATACACCTACATATCTAGGTATATGAGATGTTTGAAGTTTCTATCTAGTTTAGTTGATGAGATACTGATCTCTGAAGTTGGTACATAGTGAAAATTGGCCTATATTTAGCAGCCACAATGCCTGTGTAATGCACCATATTTGGATTCCCTATTCAAATGGCTTCGTGTTGAACAAAATATTTCAAATATACATATTTTTTTATTAATCATAATTATCTCTCAAGAAACTTGCAGTTTGTTTTGGATATTTCGACTGCATCTCGCAGTCTTCTTCAGCAGACTGAAGTTACGGATGTGTCACATGACCAATGTCATGTGACACAAGCTGGAGTAGGACTGGTGGGAGCTCCTGGCCGACGTCTCGGTTCAGCGTAGGTTTGTTTCTGTGGATGTTAATCGCCTCCTTTATTTTTCTCCTGTGCCAGTTCTCCTTGTGGTCTAGAATATTGACATCCTTCATAGAGCACTGATGACCTGTGTTCAGTTTGTGTTCACTTATAGCTGATAGGGGTTGGCGACAAGATAGATGTTCTTTGATTCTTATGCCAAGTGTTCTGGCTGTTTCTCCTATATAGTGTTGGTCACATTCTGGGCATTGTATGTCATATACTACCCCACACTTTGCTGCCTTTGCTGTTCTGTCTTTTGGGTGTACCAACTGTGACCTCAGGGTGTTGATAGGTTTGTGGTAAACCGGGATGTTATAGCACTTGAAAATCCTTGCTACTTGTTCTGATAGTTTACTAATGTAGGGCAGACCTATGGCATGTTGTCTTCTGCTGGTTTCTGTGGTAGTGTTCTCCTTCCTTCTCGTTGGTTGCGTGGTGTTAAACATCCAAGTTTTATAACCGTTTGCTTTCAGCACTTTCTTGATGTAGTTCACCTCTGTGTTCTTGTCTTCTCCTTCCGTTATCAGGTTTTCTGCCCTTTGGAGGAGTGTCCTGGCTATTGAGCGTTTGTGTTCTAGGTGGTGATTAGAATCCCAGTTCAAATATTGGTCCGTGTGGGTTGCTTTCCGATATATCTTGACCTTGGTTGATCCATCATCATTCAGGCATACACACGTGTCTAGAAAGGCTAACGTATTGTCCTGTTCTGGTTCTACCGTGAACTTAATGTTCTCGTCCATTGAATTCAGATGGTGTGTGAAATGTTCTACTTCGCACTCTTGTAATACTGTGAATGTGTCATCTACATACCTCAACCAGATGTCTGGAGGATGAGGTGCTTCTCTGATGGCTCTTTCCTCAAAATGTTCCATGTATAGGTTTGCCACTATCGGAGACACCGGTGAACCCATGGCTGCTCCCTTCTTCTGTTTGTAGAATACTCCATCATAAATGAAATATGTGGTGTTCAGACAGATTTCTAACAGTGTGATGATCTGATTTACTGATAGTTCACATCTGTCTTTCAGTGTTGTATCCTGGTTTAGTCGGTCCTTTATCACTGATACCGCCTCTGTCACAGGGCTGTCACATCAAAAGACACCATTTTCCTCCCTGGTGGAACTTCCAACTCTTTGATCTTCTTTACAAATTGTGTGCTGTTTTTCACAAAATGTTCTGTTTTTCCAACTAGTGGGCTCAAAATGCTGGCTAGGAACTTTGCTGTCTTGTATGTGATGCTCCCTATACTTGATACTATAAGTCTTAATGGTACATTGTTCTTGTGGACCTTAGGCAATCCATAGAATTTTGGGACTGTTTCTGATGTAGGGTAGATCCTGTAGTATAGGGCATCTGAGATCGTCTTGGTTCTTTTCCACTCTTTCATGGTGTTGACTAGTTTACTTTTGTAAGCTATGGTGGGGTCCCTTTCCAATTTCTTGTAGGTGGTGTCATCTACTAATAGTCCAGCAATCTTTGCGTCGTAATCTGTGGCCTTCATAATCACAGTTGCTCTACCCTTGTCTGGTGGTAGAATCTTGATCGTCTTGTCGCTACGTAGAGTTTGAAGTGCTTTCCTCTCTTCCAGTGATATGTTAGATCTCTTATTTTTGGCTTTGTGTTTCATCACGGCTTTAGCTACCTCACATCTCAACCCATCGGCCCTGTGTTTTTCTTTGATGTTCTTACATGCTAGTTCTGTTGTCGTTATCAGATCGTCTATGGGAAGGTTCTGTGGGGTAACCGCAAAATTTAAACCTTTCTTCAATAGGCTGCCTTCGTCACTGTCTAAATGTCTAAAGGAGGCGATTAACATCCACAGAAACAAACCTACGCTGAACGAGACGTCGGCCAGGAGCTCCCACCAGTCCTACTCCAGCTTGTGTCACATGACATTGGTCATGTGACACATCCGTAACTTCAGTCTGCTGAAGAAGACTGCGAGATGCAGTCGAAATATCCAAAACAAACTGCAAGTTTCTTGAGAGGTAATTATGATTAATATTAATAACCAAGAAACCGGATCATCTATCCATTCAAAGTACATATTTTTTGTTTTTATCTTATCAATAGATCGCAAAATAGTATCAAATCATATAGCTGATTTTAATACCCATTCCATCTCTTGAAAGAAAACTGTGTAACTATTGTTGTCAACTACAAAAAACCTTCTGAATACATAGTTCTAGATTATATGTACCTTACATGTCATTCCATGTGAAATCTACCAATGGTTAAAAAGTTGTTGTCTCAGAATTTTAACCAGTGGCTTGAGCACTTGTGCAAAAGAACCAAGCATTTACATGTAAATTATCTCTGTAATGTCATAGTATAGTGCGAACAATTCTAGCACATAGTTTTTGAGTTATTGATATTTTAAGTACAACAAGAAATCTTCATGATTTCTGAAAATTTTAAATAATAATAGCTCAATTTAAACACCATCAAATCCGGAACTAATGCCCATTCACAGATGTGGACATAAATACATAAAATAGTATTTTAAAGTTTCATATGAAAAATTAAAAATATAAACAGAAAGTACAGTAGACAATAAAATAATATAAATTGGTCACTACTTTGTAAATACTAATGCTTGGCATGCATGCATAAAATTGTAGAAACTGTAAAAAAAAATTTAATATATAAAATTAATAAAATTTTAATATATATACACTACGTCATTAAAACATAGAAGTTAGTTTGAACTGTGTGCGATTCCCAGTGTTCTGTGGTGTGGCTAGTAAAATGTTCCACAGCGTCGGGTCAGCGCAGACAAACGCTCGGCGACTGTACTATTCGAGGTTTGACACGTGGAACGTGCAGAAGTAGATTGCTGGCAGAGTGTAGGGAGCAACGTGGTGTATGATGATACAGCAGCAAGGCGAGGTACACCAGTGTGCCTTCGTAAAGCGTACAGTGTACAAAGACTAATAGCTTGTGCTCTGTGCTTTTTCACTGGAAACCAATGGAGTTGCTTCAGTACATTGGACATCGATTGTCGATCACCTCGTTGGATCTGGAGGATGATTCGTGCCGCCGACCGCTGCACCATTAGCAGACAGTGTAGGAGACAGTCTGGTATGCTGAATAGCATTGCACTGCCGTAGTCAATGCGTGAAGTGAAGTCATAACTATTCGAGGTACAGCCCTGTGGTTTGACATGTGGTTATATTGATCTGTGGATTAATTGGTAAAATTATGGTTGAAAAAATATGAGTGCAACAAGATTTTCTTACTTTGGTTGATTTGAGACCGAATGCCCCAAAATTTAGAGTTAACTTTTTCTAAGAAAATGATGCATAAACAGGTTTTTGTCAAATTTTGAGACATCTTTTCATTTATATGATGCTACACTGGTTGTCAGGTGAAAGAGCTCCAGCATTGCCACTGGTGCGACAGAACAGTGCACTCTGTAAATCATATTTGGAGTCATAATGATAATGATGGTGTTCATTACAGTGATTAATTCATTACATTACATTACAGGGTTGACAAAAATCATGATTTTTTTTAAATAAAAAAAATCGGTACAGTATTAAACAATTGTAGCCCAGACTGTCTCACTTGTGTCAACATACTGAATTGTTTCTGACACTGTCCCATCAGAAATACCTTTCTGACTGTCAGAATCCAATCCCTTGAAGCTCTCCACGACTCCCTAACTAAACTATATAGATCACAAAAAACTCCCCCTAACGTAGTCATAGCTGGAGATTTTAACCTCCCTGATATCAACTGGACAAATCACCAGACCACTAACAACAGCACTGCCAGCAAGCATAACAAACTACTAGAAATAACTTTTCGGCCTTATGGGCCACTGGGCCCGAAGAGGATAGGTAGGTAGGTAGGTAGAAATAACTAACGACTTTGGGCTGCAGAACATGGTAAACGACCCCACACGCATCGCTTCTGGCAACATTCTTGACCTCATACTCACCTCAAATCCCTCCATTGTCATCAACACCCACACTACTCCTGGTATGAGCGATCACGAATCCGTGACCTTCAATGTCAACTTAAACCCAATTCGCAACAAGAAACCCCCCCACCAAGTTTATAGTTACAAATCAGCAGACTGGGACCAACTCAAAGACGACATAGACAAACTAAATCTTGAGTACTTCGACATCGACCCCAACTCACAGGATATAGACATAAACTGGACCTTTTTCCGCGAACGTCTGACTACCTTGATTAACAATAACATACCTAGACGATACACAAAAGCTAAAACCCACCTTCCCTGGATAACACGTGAACTAATTAGAATGCAGAGAAGACGAAACAAAAGCCACAAAAAGGCAAAGCAAACTGGACTAAACAGTGACTGGGAAAAATTTAAGGAACTCCGAAAGCAAGCTACTAAAGCATTAGCAAAATCCTACAAAGACTATGTTAACAACCACATTGGCGACAGCCTGAAAACTAACCCAAAACGATTCTGGTCATTTATTAAGGCAAATAAACGAGAAAACATTGGCATCCCCACACTTCGAGTAAACGACCAACCAATAATTAATGATCGAGATAAAGCAAATGCCCTAAACAACCAATTTAGCTCTGTATTTACCCAAGAAAAGCACCCCATCCCCCAAATAGCCCCCTCTACATACCCCAACATCCCCCTTCTCGAAATTGGCATAGATGGCGTAATAAAGCAGCTGGAAAATCTAAACCAGAACAAAGCTACAGGCCCAGATGAACTCCCAGCCAGAGTCCTTAAAGAAACTGCAAAGCAGATAGCTCCCATCATCACCCAAATTTTCCAACAATCATACAACACAGGTAAACTTCTTAATGACTGGCTACAAGCATTAGTAACTCCTATACACAAAAAGAGCCATACATCTGACCCAGCTAACTACAGACCCATATCACTAACCTGCATCCTCTGTAAAGTAATGGAACATATCATCCTAAGCAATATGTGGAAACACCTGCACAAGCATAACATCATTCTCCACTTCCAACACGGATTCCAGTCGGGACTGTCTTGTGAATCTCAACTCATTGAGACAGTCCATGACTGGATGACTGCTATGGACAACAAGACCCAAATTGACGCAATCCTGCTTGACTTTGCTAAAGCCTTCGACAAAGTGCCTCACCTACGTCTTCTATCAAAATTGACCTCCTACGGAATCACTGGAAACACTCAAAATTGGATCAAATCTTTTCTATCCAACCGCAAACAGAGAGTCTCAGTTAACGGTGCCCTGTCGGACATCACAGATGTCACATCTGGTGTCCCACAGGGTTCAGTTCTAGGACCTGTCCTCTTCTTACTCTACATAAATGACATAAATGGGAACATCAAATCTCCTATACGCCTTTTTGCAGATGATAGCATTATATATCGTAAAATTTCTTCCAAAACCGATCACGAAATTCTCCAAACTAACCTAAGCCAACTCCAAACATGGTCCGACAAATGGCAAATGGAATTTAATGTATCTAAATGCGTCCACCTTCCAATAACAAACAAAACTAAACCCAGCACACACAAGTACTCGCTTTCTGGCCAGCCATTATCCACCGTAACCAGCCACTCATACCTCGGAGTAAAATTGGATTCCAAATTAAACTGGACAAATCACGTCACTGACATAACTTCAAAATCTTCTAAATGTTTAGGCATGATTAAACGAACTCTTGGCCCATGTAAACCCGATGTTAAGCAAACAGCCTACAACATGCTAATCCGGCCAAAACTTGAATACTCTTCATCCGTATGGAATCCCCACACCTTTTCACAAGTTAAAAGCCTTGAAAGAGTGCAACACTCTGCTGCCAGATTTGTTAAAAATTATTACAGACAGAACACAAATCCAGCAGACCTAATTACTGCCCTTGGATGGCCAACCCTCAAACGAAGGTGCATTATCAAACAAGCCACTACCTTCTACAAAATTCTAAACAACATTATTGAGATCACCCCCCCCTTCCAGGCCTACTAACTCGCTCTCGAACCCGTGGACAATACATAGCCCCCAAGTGTCGTATAAATGCAATGGTCTTTTCATTTTATCCCAGAGCCATTCGCATATGGAATATGATTCCATCAAAAATTACCAACATAAAAAACCCAAAATCATTTCAAGAAGCTATTATGGAACTCCCTTTCACCACACCTCCTCACCTAAACTGCCTTTAAAACACAGTGCTCAGCGTAAACTTATCCATGGTGTGGGTATGGAGACTGTCTATGTGTGCATGTGGCAAGGCAGCGACAGCATCCATACACACAACCAACCTATTAAAAATTTTCGTTAAAAATCCTATACATAAAATTAATAAAACTACCAGATAAAAACCATTTAAGCAACATTAATGATACTAGTCTTTTAATCGAACGTACCACCCACAGCGCATGCGCACAGTCCACCACAAACTCCTGCGTTAGTCCAAGTTTGGGCTGTTTGGAGTAAACTACTTGAGAGACTTGAGAAACCCAACCATGAAAATGATCCATTTTAAATTCATGTAATGATCATTATGCAGCCAGGTTATTTCATTATGTTGCCATCAGTTAGGAAGAAATAGCAGATTCCACTAGATTCTCCAGGCTTTATGATCGCCTCCTGGGAATCATGGCCCTCAATGCTTTTAACCCTGCAGTTTACATAGCAGTCCACACTGTGGTTCAACAGTTCTGTGAAGCCAGTTCCCCACCCTAATGACCTTTTTACACAAGCCTCCTGATGGGGGCCAGCTCCACAGGTCATTGAAGCTATTCATTCGATGGTGATCACACATGATAAGGGTTCTAGACTTCCAGCAGTGGACTAGGACTACGCTAGCCATCTTTGGATGCTTCAGCAACGATACTGCTTCGGCTAGCCGATGCGACCAAGCTTTCTTGGTCTCATCAGTGGAGCGATTTGGTAATTCAGCAGTGAATTTTTGTTGCTTCGGCACTGTTTTATGAAAGGAATTTTGCCGAAATGGTATTGCTGCCAATGCAGATTTCAAAGTATTTGAAAATGTTAATACTTTTAAATTATATTTGAATGCAAATGTGGTTAGTTATTTCAATATTAGTTTTTCAAATGCAAATAATATTAAAGTTGTCCATGAATATAGTTTACAAATGTTTATATTTAGTAATAAAGTATCCGGTTTACGTTAGTAGAGTTAATAAAATTGGTGTAAACTGTTGTGTGTTTTGTTGCCTTTTTTAAGCAAAAACTATTTGAAAACTATTCAAATGCATTTTGTAAATGCATTGCATTTAATTCAGCCTTAGACATTGCATTTAAATTCACTCGTGTATGGGTGTAATTGCATGTGCATCATTTCAAACATTCGCACTGCATTTAAATGCACATATTCACATTTCAGCCCTAGGATGCATGCAATTTATAATGACAATCGATTACAATTGATTATAATAGACAAACTGTAATGGTGACATGCACATACCATGTCTCATTAAATAACTGTTAGTGATTTTCGATATCCCTTGCGCAAACGTTTCTTCCAATTTTGTCAAAGCGGTTATGTTATGAAACTTTGGTTGTCACTTGTTGGTGTTCATGTGTTCATGTGTTTCAGTAAAGTCGAAAACAACGGGAAAGCAGCTGAGTGGATTGTTACATTTCTACTCCCGTGAAATCCAGAAGGGTAATTATTTGTAACGGTTATAATGGTTGGCATTTTGCATTTGCCAAATTGTGTAGCCAGAACACATTTAATACCAGCAAAATGAGTAAGTGAAAGTTACAGAACATATTTAATACCAACACAACAAGTAAGTGAAAGTTACTGAACACGTTTAATACCAGCACAACGAGTAAGTGAAAGTTACAGAACACATTTAATACCAACACAACGAGTAAGTGAAAGTTACAGAACACATTTAATACCAACACAACAAGTCAGTGAAAGTTACAGAATACATTTAATACCAACACAGTCAGTGAAAGTTACAGTGAAAGTTACAGCAAATTGTCTTTTCTTTGTCACATCTGTGATTGTAGTGAATGTGGAAGGAGTAAGTCTTCCTGTTGTTTCTTTAATGTGTGCATGACGGATCTGGGGAAATGTTCCACAGCATGGACATTGGACAGGAAGTTCATGTCGATAAGGGACTATTAACATGTGTCGTGTGCTTCAAAGCTCTTACATACAGATATAACGTTACTAGAAGTGCATCATTTAAGTATTCAGTTATGGTTCTTGATTGCAGTCACAGTTCTTGAAGAGAAATGTCGAGAGGTCGAAAAAGATGACAGGTGATGTTTTGTTTTATTGGGTTTTTGATATCTTCTACGTGTGCTGACTTGCTCATTTCACACGGTTCATTTCATTCAACCAAAAAGTGTGTAGTAAACAATTAGATCAAAGGTGCCTTCTTAATTAAATTTTTTTGGTTGTCTCATTTCAAATTCATTTTGCAAAAATTCAAACCTACCTTGTATCTATTACGACATGCTAGCTTGTTTGTGCAACTTTTGTACGTAGTAAGACAAACTATTAAATTATTTAATTCTGCATGCAGAATTTATTGAAGTGAAAATGGAAACGCTGAAAACTCACAAATTTCAGCCTTGGTGAAATTTCATAACTTCGTCATGTGATCAGTGAGAGGATGGAAGTCACCGTTTTGGATATCCACTATTTTTAGCCTTACCACATCAAACGATTACATATTAGGACATCAATGAACCGGATTTGCGATAGGCTAAATCAGTTGAGGATGCAGTTTTAAACAGTCATTTAATTTGAGTTATGAAAAATTCTTGATATTTGGTGCAATAATGTTCTAAATCTCCCTGGTCACTGACTTTCATTGATGGCTTTTGGAAAATTTAGACTGGTTGTATTTAACCCTGACAAGTGTATCCAATTTGATGCCAGTCTAAAGGGAATGTTCAACGATTTTCATTGGTTAATTGAACAACGTTGTAACATTGAATTTATTAATATTAATGACATCTCAGTTGGTTAATAAAAATATCCATACAAGACATATTACAATTGTGATCTCATGAATTTTTTTTTATACACGATTTGGCAATGAGATGAAACATGACATAAAGAGACCACTCTGCTGCAATTAAAGACCAACCAATTGATGGTAAAATGTAACGTTTTTTTACCGAATAATTTATGAGTCTGCCAAATTCCGATTTTATTTATTTTCTCATGTTAAATATACTACAGCAATAAAGATTAAAACAACAAACATAACATTATTAATTTAAATGCACTTTAAAAAAAACAAAAAATGTGGGCATCTTAATATATAAGAAGCTGTATCAGACAGTTAACCAACGAAAGCCATTACACATTCCCTGTAACACAAGCATTTATTTAGCAGGTTAGGCCCGCGACTGTGCCACAAGAAACAGACACCACAGCACATAGAGAAGTTCCGGTCAAAGCTGTCCACTATGACACATCTGTCCCACAGCACAGCCACGTTGTCCAGCTTGACCAGTCTAGAGCAGGCGTCTGGCACACACACTCTTCTGCCCAGAGCTCAGGCGTGTAAGTTGTGTATGTCTTCTGGCTCCTTGTGTCACCTATGACAATGTCACTGGCCATGTTTCTCATCATTTGCCATTCGTCATGTGCAGCAACTTAGGGGCGCACCGTGGTTAGAACATTAGACTCTCACTCGACAGGATCAAGGGTTTGAATCCTCTTGCTGCTGTTTCAAAATGTTGGCAATTTTGTTCACACCACATTGCCTCAGTTCACTCACCTGGCAAGAGACAGTAGTGGATATATGTAAACAAATAGTCTTTATGCAGTAATTTGAGTGGTTCTGAAGACTGGATGCTACATGTAAGAACTTGTCTTTTCCTTTTTTATTACCATTAACATGTCCCATTCGCTTTTGTAAGCAAAGTGTAAGTTCGTGCGGTTAATTGTTTGTCTGTATAATGTTGATAATTGGCCATCATTGCAATACCTCTCACTACAGAAACAACTGCAATTTGCAATTTCTAGTATAGATGAAACAGTCTGGATTAATAAGGCTAATGTTGGTGTCATTGAATATCAAATTGAATTGTAGGTCTTCTGGTGATAAAGCTTTCCACATTGTTAGTGCACTAGGTTTAATGTGTTTGTAGTTTGTAATAATTCATTGCTTGAAGATGCAATGTTGTAGACAGTATGATAATAGCATAGTTAGATGTAAGGTTATGTTATTGTAGTTGCTGTGAGAAAGGATGCAACGGCGGGGTGTTTTGGTGTCACTGCTCCTGACAAGAGTGTTGCTGATGACACGACGAAGGTGTCTAGAAGTGGCCAGAGAGACATCCAGATGCCGTCGTCATACAGCATCATTGTGGAACTCAACGAACACTTCCGTGCTGCAGTGAGTGAGAACCTGAACACTTTCAGTGGAAGCATAATCTGTTTGTCTCTTACTCAAGTATCTCATATTTGTGTTCCTTGCCAAAATTATGTTTGCTTGTCTGGATATTCTTCAGATACTTAAATTTGTTGAAGCATTTATGATGTTCTTGAATGGATGGACATTATGGTTTCGTTAGAGATCGTATTTACCTCACAAGAAAACTTGGGTGAATTTTCTAAATATTTCAGCCGCTTCACGCAGCCTTCATTGGCAAATTGACTTGTGTCATTGATATGTTCCTTTGCCAAGAGATGGCAGTGCAGCTGTGCAAGTTACACTTTTTCAACTCTCATTGTCTGTGAGGTTTCTTGTTAAATGCTTGTTTTATCAAACAAAAAAATTTTATTGATGTAGTTTATGAAAATGCATCTATACATATGTTTGTCTTGTGTTCTCATTTAAACAGCTTTATCCAAACGTATTGTAGCCATCTCAATTTGACAGGGTGTGCTCCAAGAAATGTAAAACATTTCTAATCCGACTTACTTCATACAAATGTGTTTAACATTAATGTAAAAAATTAATTTTAATGTTGTGTCAATGACACTTTGGTCATCAATAATTATTGTAATATGTCACCAGAAAATTACCATTCTTTCACACAGGTTAAACCCATGCCTGTCATTCGACCTGCATCATGTTGGACGGTCCGCATGTTTGTGGAACTGATGTTATTTTGGGCAAAATTACCATTTCAGTTCCAACTGGCTTGGAGCACTCCAACAATGAATGACATTTAACGGGGTCTTGGCGTTGCCTCCATTTGCTTCCCTAGTAGTAATTTTCCATAGTAACCACATTTTTGTATAATATTTGCTGTTACCTGTTGAATATTTTGTGAACATGTTTGCCTATGCATGTGGGCTATGTGCATGTCTTGTCCATGCAAATTTTGTTTTATATATTGCATGCTTTGTCCCTTGGAAATTTGTTCGAGAGTTGACCCCTATATAAATTCCATTCAACAAACTTAGTAGGAAGAATCCATAGATGTGCTATCAGTGCATAGCTTAGTAGTTAATATTATATATATTATTTTATGATTGCATGTATGTATGTGCCTACGAATGGGCTGGTCCCAGAAATATGGCGCTTTATATAGTTTAGTTATAGTAGTAATAACTTGTCATGTCTGTGTTTTCAGATTGATCATCTGCAGCAGCAAAGCATTGTGGGTCTGTCCGTTGAGGGAGTGGATGTTGGCAGATATGGCCACTTATGTTGGCTTCAGGTGAGTTCGACACACAAGGCTCGCCCCAAATAAAAAAATTATTTTATTTTATTTCTAGAAATTGTTTTGATAAAAAATGCTGTTGCCTAATATGATCGCCCAAACTGTGGAATTCTGTTTGTCAGTCTAGTTCCAATTTTAGTCACTGGAGTGGGCAGAAAATATATAATTATTCCTGTGAACCTCAGACTGTGTAGTATAGGGTGGTTAAAATGTGGGTGTTTCAATCTTACATGGACCTTCAATGATGCACCTGCTTCAGAAATGTAGCACATATATATAAACTTTCTCATCTAACATGGCTCTGTTTGAGTAACCCTGCTCTACTGTGTCTAAATAAATCATGGTAGTGAGTAGATGTTGATGGTCTGCTGTAGGTTGGCACCAGGGAGCACGTGTTCCTCTTTGACATGATTGCCCTGGGAGGGGCGTGCCTAAAGCAGGGCCTTGGAGACATCATCAGCAGCCACACACTGCAGAAGGTAAGAGTCTCTAGTATTACATGTCTTAGAATCATTGTATTTTACAACATTATATATGTCAAACAGCTCTTGCATGTGATGTCTGTTCCACAGCTACAGTCTGCATGCAATATCTCTTCCTCAGCTACAGTCTGCTTGTAATGTCTGTTCCACATCTACTGTCTGCTTGTAAAGTCTTTCACAGCTACAGTCTGTAAAGTTTTCTGCACACACTCAACTGAATGAATAGCTGTAGTGTCACCCCCTAGCCTTCTACATTGGTATAGGGTCTACATACCCTGATTATTTGAACAAGTTACTTTAAAGTACTGTGTTATCAGGCTTTCTCATCTTCATTGGGGACCATTTGCTAACAAATGAATTTCGGGTCACTGGACTCCTGTAGTGTAGTGGTTTCGAAACTAGAGCTGGGGACTGCCTTATAATTCCAGGGGGTTCTCGGCAAACATGCAAATTATTTAGAATAGCATCATCTTTGTGTGGGTTAATTGCAAACAAACAGATATTGTAGCACTGGGTGCCTTTAGAGTAACATTTTCTTGTGGGGGGCATCTTGATAAAGTTCCATTTGTAAACAATGAGTACAGTGTCATCTCTGTGTAACGTCTTGGTAACGGTCCTTTTGTAAGCAATGATTACTGCGACATCTTCATGTATCGTCTTGATAACGGTCCATTTGTAAGCAATGAGTACTGTGACTTGTTCATGTATTGTCTTGAAGGTCCATTTGTAAACAATGAGTACTGTGACATGTTCGTATATCACCTTGGTAAAGGTCCATTTGTAAGCAATGAGTACTGTGACATCTTCGTGTCAATCAATCAATCCCGTAACCCATAGTGTCATTGGGGCACCACTAATGACCTCGCAATCAGCTGTCTCCACTTCTTCCTATCGTCTGCTGCCCTTTGTGTCCAGGCCTGTCCACTCTTTGATGTTGTCCTCCCACCTCTTCCTCTGTCTTCCTCGTCTTCTTGTTCCCCTAACGGTGTCTTGCAGGATGGTCTTTGTCATGCCGGATGTTCATGAGACATGCCCATACCATTTCAGCTTCCGTCTCTTTAGGAGGTCTTCATAGGGCCCAATGGCTTGTTTGATTCTGCTGTGGACCTCTTCGTTGGTTACATGGTCCTTGTATGAGATGCAAAGGATCTTACAATAGCAGCTCATTTCCATGGCTTGTACTCTTCTTTGCAGTTCGGCAGTAAGAGTCAATGTGGCACATGCATATAGAAATACTGACATAACAAGTGATCGCATCTGTCTGATTGGATCAAAGGGTGATGTTTTTATATTTCCATATTGGTCTCAGTGTTGTCATCGCTGCTGTTGTCTGGGCAATCCTTGAAATGATCTCAGGTTTGGATCCCTCATCTGTGATAACTGAACCCAGGTACTTGAACTGTTTCTAATCTTTGTCCATTCACTGTGATCTTCTTGTTGATGACATTGTTGGTCATTAGCTTGGTTTACTCAGCACTAATTTCCATTCCATAGGACGCAGATGTATTGTCGAGGTGGCTCACTAAGTCAACGAGCTCCTGTTCATCCCCTGCTAAACCATCAATATCATCTGCAAAGTGTAAATTTGTTATTGTCCTGCCTCCAATGCTGACTGTTCCTTCGTGATCTTCAAGGGCGTCAGTCATGATCCTCTCTAAAAATATGTTAAATAGAGTGGGTGATAGAAGGCAGCCCTGGCAGACTCCAGTGGTGGTGCGAAACCATTCCCCCAGGGTGCCATTCATAAGGACTGCGCTGGCGGCCTTGTCATATTGTCATACAGATGTTCTATGGCTTGAACAAGGTTGACACCAATGTTGTATCTCCTCATGGTTGCCCATAAGGCTGCATGCCATACCCTGTCAAATGCCTTCTTGGCATTCAATGAAGACATGGTAGAGATCTTCTTGGTGTTGCAAGTACTTTTTGCAGAGGATTCTAAGTTTAAAAATTTTTTCTGTAGTACTGTGTCCTGCTTGAAAGCCGGCCTGTTCTTCAGCGATGGTGTTCTCTGCTTGTGGCTTGAGTCTGTTAAGGATGACCTTCAACATGACTCTACTGATGAGGCTGATTGTCCGGTAGTTTTGACACAATTGTAGGTTGCCTTTTTTGGAAGTGTAATGACCATTGATTGGGTGCATGGAGTAGGCCAATCTCCTGTCTGCCAGATCTTATTGCAGATTGCTGTGAGGATGTTGGTCACAGCTTCTCCCCCAGCTTGTATTAATTCAGCTGGTATGTTGTCAACTCCAGCTGATTTCCCTTTCTTTAAGGATTTAACTGCAGCCTCCACTTCTTCATGAAGAATTGGGAAGTTATCCTCTTCGGTGTTCATAGGACAATCAAAAGCTGCTGCATATCCTTTGGTCTGGCTGTTGTATAACTCGGTGCAGTACCCTGTCCATTGGTTGATAATCTCTCTTTCTTCCGTGAGGCATTTTTCTGACTTGTCTTGGATGGTGTTTATTCTTCCTTTCTTCTCACTTGTCAGATCTTTTATGACTTGGAATGTTCTTTTGCTATTGTTCTTGTTCAGGTTGTCTTCTATTTCGCTGCACTGTTCTTCTATCCATTTTTCTTTGGCTTCTTTCATGCCTGTTCTGATTTCTTTGTTGATTTCCCTACATTTATCAGTTCCTCCGGGGCTGTTCTTCCCCCTTTTTAGTACTCTTCTTTTGTCACACTTGTCAAGTAGTTCGGTGGTGACCCAGGGTTTCTTCTTATGACGGTGTTTGCCGAGGATCACAATGGCTGTATCAGTCATTGCATTGTTGAACTTGTTGGTCAATGTTTTTGTGTCGGTGTTTTCTTCCTCTAGGATGGTAAGAGGTGCAAATTTCCCACCTAACATTGCTTGGAATGCTTCTGCAGTTTTAGGGTCTTTCAACTTTTCTAAGTCGAACTTCATTCTTACTTGCTTTGGTTTGATAATCTTTTTCAGACGGAGACGGAAGTTCATCATCACCAAGTCATGATCACTTCCTATGTCTGCACCTGGAAAGCTCCGCATCTTTGCAATATTTATGCCAGACCGGAATTCTGTTTCAGCAATATGTAATCAATCTGATTGTGATGCTGGCCATTCAGAGAGTGCCACTTCCATCTCCTGGATGCTTTGTGAGGACCATATGTATTGGCCAAACCCAGTTTTGTTGTAAGTAGCAAACTGCCTTAGCCTAAGGCCTCTTTCGTTGGTAGTTGTATTGCAGAAAGGCCCGCAGATGTCTTGCCAGTTCTCTTGTGTATCTTTGCCAACCTTTGCATTCCAATCTCCATGCACAATTAGGATATCCTTCTTGGGAGCCCCTGGTCGATGATTCTCTGTAGTTGGCTGTAGAAATCTTCTATTTGATCATCGCTGTAGTCAGTCATTGGGGCGTAAACTTCTTCGTGTATCATCTTGGTAAAAGTCCATTTGTAAGCAATGAGTACTGTGATGTGTTCATGTATCGTCATGGTAAAGGTTCATTTGTAAACAATGAGTACTTTGACATCTTCACGTATATCATCTTGCAGGTGGTGCATGACTGCAGGAAGATGTCAGACATGTTGTGGCACCAGTATCAAGTGCAGATGGTCAATGTGTTTGACACGCAGGTAGGTAACATGGTCTCAGAAGTCGATACAGTTTTAACTTATTCTTTCAGGTTTTGTACAATACATTTCTGGTTACTAGTTGGACCAGATCACCTATGCTGTTAACACACAGCCCCAATTTTCATTTTGTAAAAATCTTGGTAATAGGTAATTCACCTCATGCCACAGCTTTTTCCCATATTCCTTCCAATAGAGCCTAACCGAAATAACCTGTGGCGCCTCTGGTGCATTATATAACACTGCTATACAGGTGAAATCACATGAGATTGTTGATGGGAGTACAACACGTAATTCGTGCAAATGTTGTGTGCTGAAACAGTCACGTATCTATGCCAACACATGCTCAATCGCGTTCGAAGTTATTCAGACGTCAGATCAGGTGATCTTTGCATTGTGATTTATGTTTAATATCAGTAAGCGTTATTATTGGCACGAGGTATTTTGTGCTGAAACAGTAATTCTTTAGCTATTTGCATTCTTGTTGTTGTCATGGATACAACATTGTTCCAACTGTCTAATTTAAAGTATAAAATTGTGTGTTGTACTTCCGTCGACACTCGATCGCGATGCATTGCATTTATACACACCCACTGTCTAGCTATTCCAGGTACCGACTATTAGCCCTGTGCTAACCTTACAGTTATTTATTTGTTGCATTCTCCTCTAGGTTGCTGACTTGAATGTATATCAACTGAGACATCGAGGCGACCTACCATACTATGCCAAGAGCCTGTCTGTGTGCCTATTCGAACACCTCAATCTAACCACTGAGCAGGTTTTCGTTTATAAAATTCGTGAAGAGAGCCTTAAGGTATTTCCATCTCTTCACCATTTCCATCTCGTACAGCTTCATAAAAACTGTAATTGTAATATAAAAAATACACAATTACAATTTAACCCAAACCTGTTCCGTGTGAAATTTATGTGTGTTTTTATCAACAGTACATGTTATTGATTACATGGATAATTGTTACTGATAATGTGCTGTCTATGGTGATATATGCTGCTCTGCACGGTGTGATGTCCAGTGATATACGCTGTCCTGCATGGTGTGACGTCCAGTGATATACGCTGTTCTGCACAGTGTGATGTCCAGTGGTATATGCTGTCCTGCACGGGTGACGTCCAGTGATATACGCTGTCCTGCACAGTGTGATGTCCAGTGATATACGGTGTCCTGCACAGTGTGATATCCTGTGATAGACGCTGTCCTGTCCTGCACGGTGTGACGTCCAGTAATATACGCCGTCATGCACGGTGTGACGTCCAGTAATACACGCTGTCCTGCACGGTGTGACGTCCAGTAATATATACTGTCCTGCACGGTGTGACGTCCAGTGATATACGCTGTCCTGCACGGGGATGACATCCAGTGATACACACTGTCCTGCATGGTGTGATGTCCAGTGCAATAAAAAACAATATCGCACTGTTACACACATGCACCAAAGAATTAGTTCAAACAGCGCACGCCAATCGTTCTTGAGAACCACTAGTAAATTACTGTTTTATTGCATTAAATGTATTGACATGTTAGTAATGAACCCAGTTAATCAATGCCTTATTGAACAATAATGGGTTGTATGCACTCATTGCATCAGACTACTCTATTGGGCTCCAAGCTCGCTTAATGCAACATTGTGAAGCAACTCGTGCATAAAGCCCAGTATCATTCAATAAGTGTTTACATTATGCCATGCTGTGTCCAGGAGGACCAGTCTATGTGGATGCTGCGGCCATCATCAGATGTCATCCTGGATGCCGCAGTCAAGAACGTCGCCTTCCTCCTTGAACTGAGGATTGCCCTTCTAGAGAGGATGCTGTCGCGCTTTGTCGACGGCGTCGACGTCTACCTCAGTGTTATCAGAGACACATCAAAACAGCAATATGGCGAGGTAAGTTTAAAATTACAAAGTCTGAGTGTTTTTATCATAACATTATGTTACATAACCTATATCTATTCTAACATAAACTATATCTATTCTAACATAAACTATATATATATATTCTAATATAAACTATATCTATAACATGTTGACCAATAAAATGTCTTTTAAATTTTTGAGATGTTGATGATATGTGAATGCGTGATCTCAGAGATCTTTGTTATCTTTGTCCACGGGTATTGGACATTATCACCAGCTTTTTATGAATGTGCTGAACGGCAATGTTGATATTCATAAACTTATGATGGTCAAATTGTTAGATTGTGGTTCATCATGTGCCAAGTGTGATCAGTAGGACAAGTAACAAACGTTAAATATGTATTTTATTTTGTTAGCTATAGATGTCTTTGTATATATTATTATGCATGTTAGACATCAGGCCACAGGTCTAGGTCCTATTGTGCATCCTACAAAATGTCCTGTAGTTAAAATTAGAAAGTCTTATTGTTTTTATTGTAAACCATGTTATATAGCATCAACTATATATATTCTAACATATTGAGTGCCCAAATGCGTTTTTTAACGAAACACATTTTTTGTATAGTTTGACCAATATTTTTTTAATTAATGTTTAATTAATTTAATGTTTGACTCAAATATCGTGTTTACATTACATGCTGAACAGCAAGGTCAATATTCACAAACAGATAACATCCAAATTATGTTTTAAAATTGCAGTTCATTAAAACACATTAGAGCAGGCATGATGTTAGAATAGATATAGTTTACATTTTGTGACACAATTTTACGATCAAATTATCAGACTTGTTACCTTTAAGGTGATTCGTGATCCTACCTTACTTATTAAGTTGTTTTGCTACGAAGTAATCAAGGTTATAATTCATGACCATTATGCAAAGTATGCATTCCCTTCCTACAGCGTCACAATCTGCAGTTTCATCTGCTGCCCGATGAGTTCTCAGACCTCGAGGTGCAGGCAATGCGCTGCAGAGCCTTGTCCGAGAAGATTTCTGCCCCAGAATGCACCACCAACCAGCAGACAGAGGATCCGCCCAAGCATCAACTTGGTGCGTTCAAATTATCAAATATATCTGAGGATAGTTTATTTTCATGATCAAGTAATTCTTTTTCAAATCAAAAAGGTGTTTATTTACCTGTAGAGCTTTCACCACCTTGCTAAGATGGCTTCATCGGGACTAATGATGATGACGTCCTGGTAGGATGACGTCATTGTAGACGTGTGGAAGTTCATAGTTCCCCTCATCTTAGTTGATCACTGCCTTGGTGTTCTGTATCCGCTTCTATCACGTGTCTTCTGCTTCTGTGGGATTCCGTCTACCACTTCTCCTCCCAGTCTATCAGATGGTTCTTAGTGGAATGGAGTGTTCAGTTTCTAGCACCAATATTGTTACATCATCCCCACAAAGAAATTGAGTTGAACGTTGTCCCAGTTACATTCAACAAATGTTGCCCTGTTCAATTTGTTATCATGAGTGCTTGAAATAATATAATTTCTCATGCAATAGCAAAGCACCTTGAATTTAAACTGTAACTTTTTATTGATACCAAGTAGTGAAATTTAATTCCTGTTGTGGTTTGTTACCTTTGATGTACCCTTTAATCAACACACCAATATGATTTAATAATTGTTGTAGTCAAGCTACTGTACTATTTTTTATTATCCCTTAATATATTCATTTGCTTAGTATTTTAGCAACTCATGTCATTATGACGATGCCATTGTACATCTTTGGTTGCTTTCCCATACTGCCATGACTCTGTTTTGGAGAGCATTATGCTGTAGTCACATGATGTGGGGATTCCTGTATGAGGATGGCCATGTAGGAATCCTACGGCGGATCCGTGTGTTTATAAAGCATAAGTGTGTTGCCTAAAACAGCAAACATAGTTTGCAGTGTGGCTGTACTTTCCTGCAACTGTTGAGTCATAGCTTTAACGAGGCATCTGTTATGCAGTGTGGCTGTACTTTCCTGCAACTGTCCAGTCATAGCTTTAACGAGGCATCTGTTATGCAATGTGGGTGTACTTTCCTGCAACTGTCCAGTCATAGCTTTAACGAGGCATCTGTTATGCAGTGTGGCTGTACTTTCCTGCAACTGTTGAGTCATAGCTTTAACGAGGCATCTGTTATGCAGAATATGAATCCGATTGAAACAAGCATGCTGTTAGTATAGCTTTAAATATGACACTTGTCTTATATATATAATATAACTATTGCTATTGATAATTTCATGAACATTCTATAATAAAAATTTTTTTTTATTGTTGATTCGGCCATTGAAAATGGTTGCAGAAATCTCATATAATGCTGTCCTTTTTACATGAACTGTTTTTTATGCAGAACACCGTCGCCGTGGTTATGCAACGACACGTCACCATGATGACAGCAATATCATCAATGCAGCAGAAGAAGCTGTGTCAAATGACACCATAGACGCTCCAGAGGAAGGCAATATTCTCTCCGGTATAAATCAGACAAACCGTCTGGTGACAGACGCATTAATTAATCGTCCAAAACAAATCCCTGCCTGTGAATCACATAATGACAGAGTTCAATCTGTCTCTACGCCGGATTGTCAAGTTACCAGGGAGGACATTTCTGCTGACACCAGCTTGACACCAACATCAGACACAAACGTGACACCACTGAGAGTTGAGCCAGTGCATAAGTTGGTGTTTATGGCAGGAGGTCATGAGATGAACCTTTTGCGGAGTAGTGAAAAAGACCCTGTGCCTGTCCTACCTAGACAGTCACGCAGGCGAGGTGGAGACAGCAGCTATTCAACCGGCAGTTCTGATGACAATGACGAATATAATATGATTCCTACACATAACATGATTCGAAGTGGTACGTCGTCGTCAGACCAGGCATGTAACAGTCCAGGAAAAGTCAACACCGCACCGGGAACCAACCGCCGCAGTTCTAGGCCCACAGTGACACCTAGAGGAGTGAGAGCACGAAACAAGACAACACCACCTGGTCACGGTGTGTGTGCCGGACGTGCGACAGCCCTGCATGCATGTCTACAGAGGCTGTCATTGTCTCCAGGTGGCGCCAGCAGTGTCAATGTGCCAGTGTCACAACAAGCATGTTCTTCAAGTCAGTTCAGGGATGTCGACTCTGACCCGTCAACGGGAGACATGATGGTTAGTGACTGCACGCCAGACACTAAATCGGGTAGTGGTCAAGTGCACATTCCAGGCAGGACTGGTCTCGGCCGGTCAGCAACCCTCGCCAGACACGTCACATAGACCTTCTACACATCTGCCGTCCAGTGGAATAACATAGCCACTCTCTTGGATTAGTTATAGCCCAATCTACTAACTTGATATCCTATTATATCAATTTACCATTACTCTAATTGGTGGTAAATTAATACAACATATTTGATTAATTTATAATGTTATGGAGGTTTAAATAGACTTACTTGGTATTTTGAATCCATACTTGCTAGGTTTGGACATTGTAATAGAAAGCAAAGTTGCAGCTATTTTACAATCATACCTAGTTTGTCCAAAACCAAAATAATTTAAATTTTTCTATAAAAAAAATTCTGTGACTTGCTAGGTTCTTCCATTAGATGACAGCTGATGCTCACCAAATGAAGCTCTGCTGTACTAGTAGCAGATTATTTTTGAAATCGCCAATCTGTTGTATTTTTATTATGTCCATGATAGACATTCAGTAACAATTTGTATAAAGTGGGTAGCAACTAAAACCTTTGTTGTCATAGTTAACTGTGATATTTGTTGACAGCAACTTGATTTGTCTGAGAAATATGTACTATGAAGAACCTAACCAGGGAGACCAGTGTGGCTGGATCCAGTGCAGAGAAATTAGCGAAACTATCAGTGGCATATTTAGGAGGGCCATGTCGCCGTTTGGGATATGAATTTTTTCTGTCAATAAACTGTTGCACAACTACATGGTAGCTTGGCAAACAAATAGGTGACTAAACACACACCGATATTTTTTACACCACTGGTAACTATGTAAAGCAAGCAGTCATTCATTGGACATGCTCAACCCAGTGTTGTATTCTGTCTGATGTCTTGTCTATACAATAAGACTTACAGAGTATTCAAATAGGAATATTTTGTACAATAATGTGATTGTGTGATTAGTAGTATTTTAAATACATTTGAATATAAGTATTTTCATGTTTGTTTTTATTTTTGTGTATTTTTTCATTTGTTATAGACCATTGAGATTGTAAAATAGCATTCTCATTGTTGTGTGTTTTGTATGAAGTCATTTTCACACCAATTAACTTGCATTGACCGGTAAAATTAAATATGCTTGACCACTTGAAAGTGTTGACGTTTTACTGTTTTTGACTCCTTGATTAATTCCAGTAAATTTGAGAATGTTATTGCCTATAGTGAATCAGCCCCTGTTGTTTTGCTATATTTCTTTATGCAACAAGATTCATTATGAATACTGTTTATAACTTTTTCTTAATAACAAGCATATATAAAATTCAGTTAAACAAACAGCATATTTTCCCAGGGACTTGTACTCCTATTTGGGTGGTATAACCTAGATGTTTGACCTACTTTTCAACCAATCAAGATCTACTGATCCCGAGTCAAAATCTATAAACTGTTCATGTTTAACGAGCCCTCCCTCCCAACATTCATCAATAGTGGTAGATATCTGATTAGTTTTCACATGGCAGCTCTGTGTTTCAACTTTAGGTCATTAGATCATCACAAATCACATTAGTAATAATTTCTTTAAACATACAAAGCAGCTAGAAAATGTCCTCTATTCTACATTTTGTGAGTGCTCGACCACTACATATATAAACAGTCAGTACAGTTACGGATGTCCCAATTATGAGTGGCATGACTATGGTGATGTGACTGTGAGCAGACCATGGGATCTAGAACTCGGAGAAATGCTTCGTACCACAGACAAGCACCAGCAACAAAGCAACACGTGCACAACGATCAGTTCTCAACAGCCTTCTTCATTTCGTCCAGTTTCATCGGTGAGGTTTTATCTCCCAAATCGGCCTTAGGCACAGGTTTCAGTTGCAAGACCAGTTCTTCTCTGGTCGATTTTGATTGCTTCACAGTAGCAAGGCCTTTAACTGTGTCAGTGAGCTTCTGAAAGACGGCTGCACCAGCCTACAACACAATATTTACATTGCGTTTACTATCACACCAAGTGCATTCAATTTATAATTTTATGCAGGCTGGGAGTAACAGTTTTATTAATAATTTTGTCAGTCCAATTACTTTAAAAAATGACTTGACTTATACCGTTGTACTCCATGTGGAGCATAGGCAGGGTTGTTTGATTTAAATCACTCCAAAAAAATCATTGATTTATGATTTTTTGACTTCCGATTTTTTAATCGCTGATTTATATGAATTTAACACAAATAATTGTTTACAAGCATCGAGATCAACAAAGTTTTGTATGCTTTTTAATACAAAAGCACAAAGTGTGCACACTTGTGTAGCTGTATTGACACCAGACAGCCTGACAGTCAAATATTTTATGACATTGTGTGTGTTTGAGCTATTCCCTTTCTGAATGCAGTGAAGCCACACAAACTTGTCTTCCAGAGGAAGTATCTTTTCAAGTCAAAAGCCCTGAGTTAAAGTCCACCTAGAGCTTGTGCTAGTGCAATTCAGTATGTTGATTCAAGTAAGACAGTCTGGGCTACAATTGTTTAATACTGTACCAGTTTGCAGTCTCGTTGGAGACCCTTAGAGTACACAGTGCTAATCCACCCTCTCGGCAAACAATAATTAGCACTGCTACAGACACACAGCATGCTTTCCTTTCCAAAACAGATTATGCAACTACAGGGGGTGAGGTGTTGTGGACATTGTCTAATGTCTTTATATAAGCAAAAATCATGTACCCTCTGTTAAGACAACTACCCAAATCGATTTGAATAGAACATGTTTGAAAGAGCTTATAAATATCTATATAAATGTCTATATACCAGATTTCAAATAAATAAAAAAAAACTGATTTAAATCAAATAAATCCGATTAAAAATTATTTTTTTTAAATCATGAATTTTTTTCAACCCTGAGCGTAGGTCGACCACAAGCTTCCTCCACTTAACCCTGTCTCTGGACAAAACTTCCAGCTGAACCCAGGAGTGTCCCAACGGGGTCTTCCTCTCTTCCATTTCCCTCATGGGCTCCACACTGGACGTTGGTTTTCGCAGGGCGTGGCCAAGCCAATCCGACTTTCTTCTCTTGATCTGGGCTTCTGCTTGTGCTTGTCCTGTTCTCCAGATTTCTTCATTTGTGATTTTGTTCTGCCATTTGATGTGAAGGATGGCCCTCAAGCATCTGTTAATGAAGTTCTGCACTTTGTGTGTTATGGCCTTTGTTATGTGCCTGGTTTCGCAAGCATAAAGAAAGACTGACTTTACGTTGGTGTTAAAAATCCGAAATTTGTCTTGACCGAGATGACCTGTGAAGTACAAATGGGTCTCAGGGTCTTAAACGCTGCTATGACTTTCCCTGTCCTGCTTTTAATGTCTTGATTTGTGCCACTGTATCTGCTCACAACACTTCCCAGGTATGTGAACTGCTCCATGTCTTCTATGTCCTCACACCTCAACTGGATGCTATTCTTGTTCACGTGATTTGCTCTCATAGTCATGGTTTTCTTATTGTTGATCTTCAGACCCAATTTTGTATCAGACTCGTACAGTGACATCGCCTTGTCCTGCATGTTGTCATGACAGTGTGAAAGTAGTGCGACGTCATCTGAAGTCAACATCCTCTAGCTGTTTGGAGAGTGTCCACTGGATTCCCCGCTGGCAACCTTCTATTGCTGATGCCATAATCCAGTCAACTGCCAGCAGGAACATGAATGGAGACAGCAGACATCCTTGGTGGACCCCTGATAATATGGAGAAGGGTTCAGTCAAGGAGCCGTTGTGGACAACCCGGCAAGTGGATGGTTCATAAGTTGTACGGATCAGTCTGATGATCTTTTCCGGGATACCATAATGTGCAAGAAACTTCCAAAGTGCAGTACAGTCAATGCTATCGAAAATGAGGCAAACTATTAATGATATTATGTGAAGATCTTTCGGAGTATGATATGTAAATGTTATATTCACATTATGAGTGGTCATAGTGTACTATTTCCAATTTATTGGAATAGCACCAATGTTTTACTGAATAGTTAAAGCCAAATATAAACGATTCCTATATAAACGATTACTCTGTGAATATTTTTCATTAAAACCCACAGTAGCAACATATTACCATACCTGGTCACCTTCATATCGTGAACTTCGTGACTTCTTTATGATGACCTTGACCTCGTGACTTTTCTCCAGCCATTCCATGAGGTGACGATTTTTAATCACCAGGTCATGTTCACTGATACTGCTTGATACACGTAATGTTTTCAGCTCCTTAGGTTTCAGTGCCTTCTTCAGATGTCGCAGAGCTTTCTGTTCTGCCATTAGCTGCCTGCCTGTCATCAGCCGATACACCTGGTGCTGCCCCTTGGTGTTATCAATCACAACTAACTTCAGGTGTTTCTCTTCAGCAAATTTCTCTGCATCTGCTTTTCTCATGATTCCGAGGTCTTCGTCGTGTTGGCCAAACAAATGGATCTTCACACCATTGTCATTTGCCTTTTTTACAGCATGGTCCACTGCGGTTGTGTGGAAGCCATGCAGTGGGCTAGTCAGGGATGCGACGTAGGGTGCACGGTTGGGTTGCCAACAGGGAAGCTTGTCAGGGAGCAGCATGAGACAGGACCGAGGGAGCAGTCGATGTTGCACTTGACAACGAAGGATTCTGCCGAGACAGAAGACACACCTCAACGGCAGCTGCGCCATCGTCACCAGTCTTCTCTACTCACCTGCAAAGAAACACAACCGGGGGGAGGAGGGTACACAACAGCACGTCAACACAGAACTCAATCCACCACATCACTTGTATATGATGTATCCAGGTGCATTACTTGAAACAAATACATATCTGCTCACACTAATAACATTCACACGTTGCAGTAAATACTTCCACGTTAATGTAGTGAAACAAATTGCAAGTCATTCATACAGTGTGCAATCACTCATGGCAATGCATTCACTGGGCAGACCATGTGGTCCCAACAACTAACAATTTATTTGCACTCAATGAAATAATTGTAAGAAATATGGATCTCTTGTGCCAAGGCTTCATTAGTATTTTGTCAAAACTACATACACTATTGAGGTTGGCATATTTGGCCCAAACCAGTATAAATAGTGTGGTGTTGAAACGACAGCATAGACTAGATGGCTAGAGCGTTTATGTCTAGTCACTATTTTAGACCCTAGTTAGTAACCATTGCTTTAGTACGTTGTTTGGTCCCTTCTCCTTTGAACCTTGCCCCTGGAAAGGTGTCTTTATGCAATTTAATGACTTGGATGAGTGTAATTAAACACTTTGGTCATTGCACAAACACAATGTGCAGCATGTTCACCAATATCCATGAAATCACATAGTAGTGCTTGTAGTATGCTAAACTGCTAGTATGAACCGGGTCCCAGATGGTTTGGCCCATGATGTGTTGGGCCTATGCTGATGGATGGTTTGGCCTAGTCGTAAAGGCCCATGCAGACAGGTGGTTCGGCCCACTTCGCTGAAAACCGCGTCGCTATTGAATTCAGCTGTGGTTGATTCGACCCACCTTAGTAGCAGAATTTTAAGCAGTAGAATTCTAAGAATAGTCGTTTCAGCCCACAGCCTGATTCGATCAAAGGAAATTATGACTGTGCACAGAAACATATGCACATGCTCACATGCTAATATTGTAATAATAATATATAATTATTATATAGCAATGTCAACCACATAGTGGAAAGTGCTTGACATAATAAAATAATGATCCAAACTGAAGTAATTATGTCTAATAAAAAATGCCTATGAATAAAAAGTAATAATTTGTTGTGCATGTATGTATCTATGCAAGCATGCATGCGTGCACGTGTGTGTGTGTGTGTGTAGATATATATATATATATATATATATATATATATATATATATATATATATATATATATATATAGAGGCATGCCAAATCATTTCTATGTATATTTATGTTTAATAAAACATTTAAACTCATAACACATATGCATATGTATGTTTTTCTAGATTAGTAAGAATTGATTAATTAGATTTAACAAGATTGAACCAGATTGTCATCCCAAACAACAAGTTCCAGATGGCAAGTGGACAAGGAAGCCATTGGCTCAACGAGAGTCCAACAATTTTCTCATCTATGTGTAGCCCGCCCTTATCAAATATCTGTCAATTCTAATTTTAAACATATTAACACAATCATTTGGCAATTTGTTCCATTCGTTTATCACCCTGTGAGAAAGAGTACTTTCTCATGTCCAACCTACACTGCTCCTTAACTATTGCTGCTTTGTGTCCTCTGGTTCTACTGCCTTCTTTAAGTTTGAAGAACATATTCCTATCAACATCCTCGTAACGATTCACTATATATTTGTTCGAAAACGCTAATAATTTAGCGCATGGCACTTTGCAAGTCACAATTAGTCAAGTCGGTCAAATTAGCGAAAATAATATTAAATAAGGTTTACGGAGCCCATTGCCCAGTTAGAATACGATAGTCGTTTCGGCCCATGGAGCCCACTGCATACACAGTCTATGCGAGTGAGAACACTTCATGGGTCACCGGTTGCCCATGGGCTGAACCCGTTATGAACAGAAACATCGGACATTCTATAAACTAAACTAAATATGAAGTATTTATAAAAAATAGTTTTTGTTTTCAATCACAATTGTTAATTCTTGATAAACAAACTGTTTGTCTGTTTGTCATGTTCACATATTACGGAAATACTTTGCCTATAACGATATTTCCCGTAGTGGCACATAATATGATAAATACGATTTATTAGGCAACACCTTCGCCGGATTCCTTTCGGCATAGTGCCAAACTACTGGCATTGCCACAGCCTAGGTTAAATGTCATGGGCGATAAACGAAGTATTCATTGAAATTATTACATTCGCGGGCATTCAGGGTCAGCGGGATGCAAGACAGTTTATAGCTAACACTATACGTTGCACATAATGTAAGATGGCAGTAAGAGTATCGTACCAGTACTTATGTTGAGTTTATTTTAATGGTTTCAGAACAACCACAATTTTACAACACGGTCCAGAGTCCTCGGCCCATGAAATGGGGGTAACCGAGGCTATCAAATGACAGCGTCTTTTCAAATAATAACCAGATAACGTTGATAAAATAAAAGTTGTCGAAGCATCCAATCTCTGTGAAACATGTGATTTGCATATTTACCATTACCATATGTACATTTTGTAAAAACTCGTTTATTAAGAACCCGGCATTCTAATAGCAAAATGGCGTCGACCGCCGTTGCTGCTGAGGTTCAAGATGATGAAGCATGGCTTTACGGAGGTAACTTGTCGTTATATTTTATAGTCCCTAAACCACATATACAGATCCAATATTATTAAGGTTTTCCCCCAACATTTTCACCGAAATATGGTCGTGCATGGAAACAGTAGAGAATCATGATGTGCAAGCGTCCACAAACTCCCGTTATATCGTCCGAATAGAAGTTGAGATGGGGCTGTCTACTTTGCCTATGGGAACCCGTCTAATCGTATTATGCTATTCACGCAACCGTTGTGCGTACAATCCATAAGCTTACGATATGTGTGGTTAACGTTTAGTTACAATCCACTTTATAACCTACTCTGCGAATAGCCTCGAATCTTCGTTTTGGCTATTCGCAGACGCACTGGCTATTCGGGTACTGGTCAGAACCACGGGCAACTGAGTCAGTTTGAGCCCCTGTAACTGATATATATATATATATATATATAAGGGTGTGCAACTAGGAATGACCCCACTCACCTTTCAACATCCGTATCTCGGCGTTGCGATGCGTAATCCAAATACTGTGACCTTACACAAATGTCCCAATGAATAAACTTTCACTATACCTACTTGTCATTAAAAACATATATGGATTTCTTATGAAAAGCGGTACGTTAACGACTGTACGCACAGAAATATTACCACCCTGCATGCGTTAACGTTACAATGTTACCAGAAGTGAGGTGCATGTTGGGTAGTGAGGTGTGCAAAATCCTTTGTTAGGCAAATAATCTACACAACAAAAGGAGCCAATTATCAGTCTGACACATTCTACAGCAGGTGACAGGTGTGCGTCGACAATCCTCTTGCAAAGGTCAAACACGTGGGGTTTGCCTAACAAAGGATTTTGTACACCTCACTACCCAACATGCACCTCACTTCCGGTTACATTGTAACGTTAACGCATGCAGGGCGGTAATATTTCTGTGCGTACAGTCGTTAACGTACCGCTTTTCATAAGAAATCCATATATGTTTTTAATGACAAGTAGGTATAGTGAAAGTTTATTCATTGGGACATTTGTGTAAGGTCGCAGTATTCGGATTACGCATCGCAACGCCGAGATACGGATGTTGAAAGGTGAGTGGGGTCATTCCTAGTTGCATACCCTTATATATATATATATATATATATATATATATATATATATCAGTTACAGGGGCTCAAGCTGATTCAGTTGCCTGTGGTCAGAACGGTGACAAACCAAAATGGCGACACATATAAATATGTGGATAACCCCTGATGTGACGCACACTTGGTTAAATTAAATGGAACCCAAATTAATCTAAGCCTTGAAGAGAGGGTTGACTCGTACCCGGAAGAAGAAGAAGAAATTATGTTATAAGTGACACAAATAAATAATAATTGTGTGTAGATGTGACATGTGACTCCATTTCGATTGTCGCTGGGTTTTTTCTTTCGGTCATTAGTAAAACATTACGATTCCTGCATATTGGATATTTATTATCATCATAACACACACAAAAACAACAAGCACTAGAATGGAGTTTACAAAAGTAACTTCATTAGGAACAACGAAGGTCAGAGGTCCACAAAAACATGGGTAATCCGAGTACAGTTTCTCCAGATTGAATTTTCATGAAATAATCTTGTATCTCTTTTAATGTTTAACTGACATTATAGGTCTCGTTACTCAAATTATTTCAACCATAACGTTAATCTAGAAACGTTAACGTTAACAAACACGAACAACTTGTGGTAATAATATAAATTTTTTAGAGGCTATACCATTTCTATTTAGCATCCTATCAAACTGTTAGACTTCATGCTGATTTATTCTTTCTGTATGAACCCAGACTGTCCCACATAAGAGATTAATAAATAAATTAGATAGCTTCAACATTAGGAAAGAAATAATAAATTGGATTGAAGCATTTCTCACAGATAGAAAAGGTGGCTGTGAATGGACAAGAATCCAAATGGCACAAAGTGACTTCTCCGTTCCTCAGGGTTCAGTTTTATGACCACTACTATTTGTGTTACAGTCGCGCTCCGTTATTACGCGGATTTGGATATAACGCAGTCGGTCGTGGACCCCGATTTTCTGCCACCAGGGGTGAAATGGTTGGGCTGCCATCAATCATGTTTCGCCGGCGTTGGCTTCGGCTGGACAACTTGTTAATTGCAATGGTGATTCACTGTTGCATGTGAATAAAACTTTTACACATTCAGTGGTAATTTAGACATCAGAGACACACCAGCCAATTTGCTCCAGTGCCTTTCAACTGATTAAAAACATTGAAGTTTAACCCGTTTATTCTACATAACAAGCCGCAAGAGCGAGTCGATTTTAGGCGGCAAGATTAAACAATTCTTACTGAATGCCGATACATGAAAATAACTCACAGTGCATTGAAATAAAAGTTGAGTAAAATCGTGTTAAACGTAATTGAGCAGGTAGCAGCAATATAAATCTCCGGTGAAACAGCAATGAAGTATCATTAGCATTCCGTTAGTCTGTTATATACATCACAAATACCGTTGTCGAATCTTCACTATGCCAAAATGCAAGGCGTACATGGTACGCAAAAAGTTCAGAGATGGCTAAAGGATGAAGTGAAGCGACGACAATTTTTAATCAACATTTGCGCTGCAAGCGTAAACTCATACACACATGTTCTGCTGCTCATCTCCAGGTTATTGTTTTCGATGAGCATTACTCACAGTGACGCATCATACAGTCAGTCCATCGTAACAGATTATTGTTGATTTGTATTCCACAATTCCACACACGTGTAATTTATTCAATTCAACATTTTGACATTTTAAAATCGATACAGCACACATTCTACTGTAAGTAAGCTTTATATACCGTGCGGCACAACAGCCGGGCTTCCTCGCAGTGGTGGCGATCAGTCAGTCCATCGACATCGTAACAGATTATTTGTATTCCATATTCCACACACACATATTTTATTCAGTTGAACATTCGATAAAGTATGACATTTTAAAATCGATACAACACACATTAACGTTAATATTCTGCTCTAAATAAGCTTTATAAACTGTGTGGGACAACAGGGCTTCATCACATCGGCAGCGGACAGTGGCGGCGTGGCGTGTTAATTGCTGTTCGTAGTACCCCTGGTGGCAGATACTAACGCGCCTCGCTTACAACGCAGTCAAATATCGTGGACCCCGACCACCACGTTATAACGAGGCGCGACTGTATATATAAATGACTTACCAGAAGTAAGAAACTCGGGCTTACATCTTATGAAATATCAAAGAACCTACGCAGATGGCTTTGTTGCATTCAAAAACAAAACAGATATAGTTATGGTATGTTATCATGATTACATTTTTATTTCCAGTAGTAATACCCACAACATATAATATTAATATACTGTTATAATATTTATGCAATTCATTAACCGTTGTATACAGTTATCATCTTCATTTATCTGGTTTGTTGCCGTGTAGGTTTGTTGCCGTTTGTGTCGCCATTTTGACAATATTTGTCGCCATTTTTACCACGATTGTCGCCGTTTTGGTTTGTCGCCATGTTAGCTTGTCGCCGTTTAGGATCTGTCGCCATTTCGACATGTCACCGTTCTGACCTGTGTCTGGCTATTCGCAGAGCACCTCTGCGAATAACGGCCAAACTTTTTCTTATTTACAGAGCAGAAATCAACCAATCACCTTGCACAATTTTCTTGCGCATGTGCAGAATGCAGTTTGAGCATCATGATCTTTTGTTCACTTTGGGGTTTTCAGGCGATACTTGCCTCAGCTCTAGGCATGACGTGTTTTATTGCTTTTTTTTAAAATATGTGTGTATGCTATGATTTAACAATGGAGCTTCTTTTGCAAGAAGGCACTACCTTTGACACATGGAATTCTTTCCAGACTACACTAGACAATATTCGAAGGCTCTCCACATTCAATTCTGTGTCAATTCAAGGACTGTTGTGGCTGCGAACAAGTTGCTGACATCCAACAGCACCCAGTACAACACTAAAATTAAATATGCTTACATAAAACACTGTCCTGGTTGTTCACTATATTGTTGCATTGTGTTCATTCATATCTATACCATGTATGTATAATATATACTATACCACAATGTGGCAGGGCTGCCAACCTCTGTGTTAGCGCTAAAAAAGTACGGTTCACGTAACAGAAAATCAAAAAGCATGTGTAAAATGACTGCTATACTTTTAGACTAGCATAGGTTTAAAGGTACGTCACCATAATGAGTCCTGCTCTGCAAATAAGAAACATTTTGGCTGTTATTCGAGCTGTTCTGCAAATAGTCTCTGCCATTTGCAGAGTCTGGTCAGCTCTGCTAATTAGCGCTGGCATTAATACCTGCAATCACATAATAATTATGTGTGTGTGTCACATGCATGATTGTGTGTGTAATAATTGTAACAATATTTTTCTTGTGATAGAACATGTTCATCACAGGCACAGACCAAATTAAAAATTATACATTGCATGCGTTTCATACATTCATTGCAAGCATACGATGGTCATCGTCAAACAGTCTGATTTAAAACTTGTGATCTGAACTTTGACATTTCATTTGTAGTACCTGAAGGTCAACTTTTATGCACACCTGTGATATTTAAGTGTCATGAACTTATAATCTCCATATATCCATTGTCACGGGCTTCTTCTTTCACTGAATGTAAATAACAAATGATGTGCCATGTTTGTAGAGCCTGAAAAGAAAGATGGTGGAGAGAGTAGTGAGGAGCCACCTGTTCCTGGGTAAATATCTTCTCATGCTACATAAGAAACAATCAAACAGCTCCAACATTTTTTTAACGAATCAGCCCTAAGACATAATATTTTCTTGTCTCCCTCCTCAATTACATTTTTGCTTGTCTTTTTTTAGATTCATTTCACAAAAAATCAAACCTACCAAGTATCCTATCCACTGCAACACTGCTAGCTCGTTTGTGCAGATATGTTATAGCAAAGTTGTCCGTTCATGAGATTGCATATGTTGTCTTTCAGTGAAGGAGTTGCAGTCAGCACGTTATCCGCTGCAGCCACTCCATTCCAACCGGGCATCGAGAAGAAGACGGAGGAAGACAAAGAGGCCGGGGAACTGGTGGGTGTTTTACAACACGACACAGATAATAATAACTTTTATTTATAAAGCGCTGTTTATCCAGAATAACAATTCTGTTCACAAGCAAAAAAATACAAGATAGTTAAAATTAATCAATATAATAAATGGTATACATCTATACGATAATCATGCTTATATCAAAAACATAGATAAGAAGTATATAAAAAGGTACGTTCTTATATAGCGCGTTATATAATATATATATATATATATATATATATATATATATATATATTATATAACATATATATATATATATACATATACAAACAAATCTGGATGTGTTGGTGAAATGTCACTGTACTGTATACAAGTGTTTACTTATGATGTTCAGAGTGGCGAAGAAACAGAGAATAAAACTGAAAATGCCGAAGAAGAAGATGATGACGATGATGATGATGATTCTGATGACGATGTGCAAGTGACAATCGGCGACATAAAGACACAGACAGCATATGAGTAAGCACAAGGATATATAATATTGTTTTGTTATGGTTAGGCAAAATGCCATTCACTTCATTATGGTTATCTGCAGTGGCAAGTGACTTATAATCTTGTTATAAATAATTATATAAAGGCTTGTGATATATATCGTTTACTAATCAGTTGTAGGGTGTATGTAACTTGTACGTTTCTTACAGGTCTGACAACTTCTGAATGTTGCGATCCAAAAAGGTGTATTTCTAACTAGTTGAACACATGAAGCAAAGTAAAGTATGATGAGAGAAACTGATGATGCCTTCAATTTTTACATTTGCGAGTGAACACAATGCCTTCTGTGATGTTTTATATATCAGTTAAATATGTATTACTCTGCTAGGTAATTAAACAAGAATTGTTTTTATTAATAATCATGTTATCCATATTTGTTTCAAATTGTTTGTATAAATGTACATGTGTGACACAACTGACCTATTTAAACATAGTTACTGCTGCTTCAATAAAGTTAGTAGTAATTTTTCTTTCACATGATCTGATATTGTGTCTGAAATGTCTGTCTTGCAGTGCACCAATGTTTAAAAGTGGCTACGGAAGGGCTGTTGCAGGTAAACAACTTTCTTTAGTCCATTCGTCTATTTGACATAGCTAAAGCATGTGTGCTGTGTTCCATATGGAAAGACATATCTACCCACCACAAGAGTCACTACTAATGATTGCTTCCTACATGGTCAATGTTAAGTTGTAGAAAAAAAGCAAACCCATGTAACCCACTATACAACAGTATACAGTGTATAACTTTCTACAGCTGGTCAATGTCCATATTCGCCACAAAATTATTAAACATGCAGTCATACACATGATTTGTAGCTGCATCTATCAGTATAAAGTATTAATAGCATCCTTTGTGATTTCATATCTGTATGAGCAGTTATTTCTCACATCACATGAGCTACTAAGATATCTATGTCTCGTCGTATATGTTCAGGTTCAGTAGCCCCAAAGCCACAGACGAAGGGCATTGACTTGGACGCACCTGGCAACATCAACGGGGTTTCTGTGTATGAGTTTGACATCAGCAGTCTGAAGGACGATGAGAGACCATGGCGCAAGCCAGGTGAGTGTCAATTTGTTTATGTTGTCAGTGTTCCTTCTCTAGAGTTAGTGTCATGCAATGTGGAAAGAGTTTTTATATGAACAAGTGTAACAATGGAATTATTTTAAGTGTCACAAATGTTCACTGTTGAGTACACAACTAGACAATGCCATAGTTCTTGTGCTTGGTGGCTTGAGCTGAATAAATACAGCCACATTTCCATGATTCGGTGACAACAACCGCTCATGTGGAACTACTGTTAAGCCCCACATGTGAGACTACTGTTAAGCCCCTCATGTGAGACTACTGTTAAGCCCCTCATGTGAGACTACTGTTAAGCCCCTCATGTGAGACTACTGCTAAGCCCCCTCATGTGAGACTACTGTTAAGCCCCCTCATGTGTGACTACTGTTAAGCCCCTCATGTGGAACTACTGTTAAGCCCCTCATGTGAGACTACTGCTAAGCCCCCTCATGTGAGACTACTGTTAAGCCCCTCATGTGAGACTACTGCTAAGCCCCCTCATGTGAGACTACTGTTAAGCCCCTCATGTGAGACTATTGTTAAGCCCCCTCATGTGAGACTACTGCTAAGCCCCCTCATGTGTGACTACTGTTAAGCCCCTCATGTGAGACTACTGTTAAGCCCCCTCATGTGAGACTACTGCTAAGCCCCCCATGTGAGACTACTGCTATGCCCCCTCATGTGTAACTACTGCTAAGCCCCCTCATGTGAGACTACTGTTAAGCCCCCTCATGTGAGACTACTGCTAAGTCCCCTCATGTGAGACTACTGTTAAGCCCCCTCATGTGAGACTACTGTTAAGCCCCCTCATGTGAGACTACTGTTAAGCCCCCGCATGTCAGACTACTGCTAGGCCCCTCATGTGAGACTACTGTTAAGCCCCCTCATGTCAAGACTACTGCTAAGCCCCCTCATGTGACACTACTGTTAAGCCCCCTCATGTCAGCCTACTGCTAGGCCCCTCATGTCAGCCTACTGCTAGGCCCCTCCTGTCAGACTACTGCTATGCCTCCTCATGTCAGACTACTGCTGGGCCCCCTAATGTGATACTACTGCTGGGCCCCCTCATGTGGAACTACTGCTAGGACCCCTCATGTTGCACTACTGCTAGGCCTACCACATGACAGCTATATGTGCAGAGTAACCACTGCTCTACCTCGGGATGTCACCAACTTCTCACAGAACAGATTATAGTCTTCACAGCAAGTGGTCATATTTAAAACCACACCTCCAATTTTGATGCTGGACTGTTTATTTACACTCTTTTGTAAATCTACTTGCAACTTCAATTACATAAAACACAGTGTGTGTAAACAACAGCCAGATGAAAGTCCTTATCCAGTTGATACCATCCACACAATCCTGGGCTGGTGATTGATCAATATGCAAGACTTCATGTTTTAGCACATATTAACATTTCTTAACAAAGTTACTGTGATGTAATAAACAGTTTGTTGTACAATCATAGAGTAACCATGGTGATACTGTGTCAACATGTGCACTGATGTTATTGCTTGTTGCCATGGTGATACTGTGTCAACATGTGCCCTTATGTTGTTGCTTGTTGCCAGGTGCTGACATCACTGACTATTTCAACTATGGTTTCAATGAAGAGACATGGGCCAAATATGGAGAGAAACAAAGGCGCTTACGCATGGACAATAACTGTAGCAAACCCTATGTATGTTCTCTTTTACTTTTTGTTTTCTTGCTTCCTTCAACTGTATAAACACCTGCCCACTAACAGACTGTCATGGAATTGTGTGAATGGATTATTTGTGCACCATAATTACACCATAGCTGAGTCGTTCCTGGAGACGTTTTGTTAGAGTGTGATAGACAAGCCTGCAGGAATGAAGTGTTTGGATTCCATCATGACACTTAGTGACACACCTATGATTATGTTTTTATAAAAGTGTTGTTAAAAGAAGAGAGTTTGTTAATTTGCAATAAAACAGGTGTTTCAATGAGTCTGTGTGCAAACAACGAGATTCGGCTGACATTTTGGCGCATACTTCTGTTGACAGACGGGACCATCAAAGTCATCACAACCTAGGTCTGAGAGCACAACGGAAACTACAGGTAGTTAATTCTTCCAGCAAACAATGCATCTTAGTACACGCATAGAAACAGAAATTACACTGAGCGGAAAAGTTAAGCATTTAAGGTTGCTGGGGCGTCTAACCTGTCAGTTGATTTTTTTCCCTCATAACATGCTAGGAATTATTGAATTGAACGTCGACACCACAAATAATCACCTGGCACTAACGTCGTATTTCGCCAATCTATCCTTAGTTAGCAGAATTGGTTGAGCTGCGTCATGGACGCTTATGCAGTGGCTCATGAGAGATGGAGTCCACAGCAGGTTACATATTTACCCCCTGTGTGGGATCTTTTACTTCCCCTGGCACAGGAGGTGGTTTTGAACCCTGGTCCACTTGACTGAAAGTCTGATGCTGTACCACACGACCACCGTGTCTCACACATTCGCCGTGAACATGGAACATATTGTCTGGTTACTGTGATTCCAGTACATTGCAGTACGATGCCTACCTACATTAATCGGCAAATAACGACAGCTAATTTAGGTTGATGGGCCTTTGACGTTGTAACCGAACCCACCAGTGGCTGTGACCTGATGACCCCACCCATGACCCTGGCAGATAACAGGCCAATCAAATTATCTTGTGCACATGTAAACAACTGACCATGTGCACTGACGTAGTGCTGATGTAATCCAATCTCGTTACAAGTGCAGGTTCAAGGGTTTTTGTGGTGGCAAAATTAAGGGGACATGTCAATATTAGACCGGCCATTATATTTTGTCAACAATATGTACAATAAATTAAAATCTTAACTATTATTAATATGGAGTATTATTTAGTATTTCAACTACAATTTATGAAGAAATGGTTGGTTTATCTTAAAAACTTACAGAAACTACTCAATTCAAAACAAGCATAGAATAGCCACCTCAGCTACATTAAGGTTGTGCTTAAGCTAGTTGGGGAGGCTTTTGTTCCAGACTTGTGTGATTTTGCTCATGGATACAGTCATTTCATTTGTGGTCCCACTCCGTGTGAGCATGAGTACCCATGAACACAGCTTTAATTTTGACTTTTCAGCACATTTAATTGCTTGAATAAGGGCTTATTGCTGCGAACTACTCTACTATTGAATGAAATGAAACAACATGCATATGTACATACTGCAAAATGTTTAATAAAAAAATATTTCTAATGAAAAATGTACTAGTAATAGGTTAATATGTAATGGTAACATATTACATTGTCTTTAGCGGGTAATAGTAATAGAAAGAAAACTAAGTACTAGTAATAAATTACACTGCAATGTAATAGACCCCAGGCCTGCAATGGCTCTTGAATCTGCATTTGTAACGCGTTGTTATCTACAATATCAGGTTACACCAGCCATCCGGCAAACACGTGGCATGGCATGTTTATGATCATTTTGATTGGCCCGTTTTCCAGCGGGGTTACCAGGTCACATCTACCTGGATTAAGAACATTATTTATTTGCCGGGTGATTATTTGTCGATCTTCAGTTCAGTATTTGTTAGAAAAAAGTGAAAAAATCAACTGACACCCCAGCAACCTTAAGTTATCCATGTTTATGGAAAGATTAACTGGGTGAGAAGAATTGTGGGAGTGAAAAGATTAGACAAGTGAAAAATGGAGGAGCTGAGGGAGGAGATTGGTGTGAAAGAGAGTTTCAGGAGGAAGTTGGTGAGTAGTCGGTTAAAGTGGACTGGACATGTTGCACAAATGAAAGGAACAGTTAAAAAGAGACCAGATGCGCTCAGAATGGGGGGGTAGAAGGAGAAGAGGCAGACCGTGACTAAGATGGGAGGACTGTGAAGAGAGATGTGGTGGGTTTGGGAGGGGAGTGGAGAATGAGAGTGAGGGATAAGGAGGTGCGGAGACGGGTGGTGGAGACAGCAATAAAACAGTAATAGTGATGGAAGGAGAAGAAGTAAAAAATCGAGCACAAATATCACTGCCTGCCTCACCCCGGACTTCAGGAACAAATATCACTGCCTGCCTCACCCCGGACTTCAGAAACAAATATCACTGCCTGCCTCACCCCGGACTTCAGGAACAAATATCACTGCCTGCCTCACCCCGGACTTCAGGAACAAATATCACTGCCTGCCTCACCCCGGACTTCAGGAACAAATATCACTGCCTGCCTCACCCCGGACTTCAGGAACAAAGAGGAGCGCAACAAAAATCCTGTAAATCAAAGACATGTTATTGTGCACTATTCTAGTATATGTTTGTAGCATTTATAAAGGGATGTATAAAGCTGCACTATTTTATTATTATCTTTTAGATATTAAAACATTTGCCTTTTTTGTGTTATACGTGCTACAAAAGCATGACGAAAAACATGACGAATTTCTATGTCATTCAGTGAATTCACATAATTAAATAATGTACACTCTGACATGCTTACAACGAAACGTGTGATGCAGAATGTGTTCTCTTCCATAAGAAATAATGATTATTTTGACCAAGTTCAATTTATTTGAACTGTATTTGTCGAGATTTGTTTGGAAATTAATCATCTCGTATCGTATACACTAGGGTTGACTATCAGGGACAGTTTTACTATCCTGATAGTATTGCGATAGCTGTATAACTGTTCCAATACTATTGCGATAGTTTCATGACTGTCGCAATAGTAGAATGGAATAGTAGAATGGAACAGCAAATAGCCACGAAAACAGTCCCAAACTGTAATTGACGGGTGGTGATATCACGTAGCCTTCGAGGTAGTTGATTCAAGATGGTGAATCTGTGAATGACCCTGCTCTAATCGACGATTGTTGATGTTAGGTCGATGAATAAATTAAATTATATTTATATTTTACAGTGACACAATTAGTACCACTGAAGTGTTTTGCCGACTGTCATCAATGTACTGTCGACGATAACTATCGATTGTTCAATTTACTATCGATAGTATTACATCGTCACATCGACTGTTGCGATGCATCGATAGTTCAGCATATTGTTGCACCCCTTGTATACATTGTGCATGATAATGAAGGCATTTCATAATTTATTTCCAATATATAAACAATCCTGGGGATGCTTATGTGGATACTTAGTGTCAGGCTAAATACTCTGCTGCAATCTTTTTCTTAGCATATTATGAACTGTGCCCTTAAAAGGAGGCATATCATATGAAGACAGTTGGAATAATAAAATAGAGGGTTCAAATCTATAATCCACTCTGTCATCTGTATGTTGGTCTTGATTGTGGGATTATTTATTTTACATTTGTAGATTCAACAACTCCATCACCAGGTGGAGCTGCAGGCAGACGGGCCGGACCTCCGCCTGGACGGAAGATGGCGGGCACGATAGATGTGATCGGAGGGTCAACGGCTGACTCACGACGACCGCAGCAAGACTTCCGTGACCACCTGACATCCTCGGAAGCACAGGACTAGTAAGACCATTCTTATGCCTGTATCCCAGAGAGGAGGGATAGGGAGTTTCCACAGAGCCAAATCAATAATGGGGTGCCGTAACGTGTTGGTTAAGACTGTTTTTCGCTGTCTATAACTGCCTACCACTGTGCTGCCATTTAGTGGTAGTTAGTCTGGTGAAGGCAGCTGAAAGTTACCGAAATGTCACAACAAAACAAAGGTGATTAACTGTGAAAAACTATTATATATTGAATTATAATCACCAGTCTGATGTGATCTTCACATCAGACAAAGTTGGACTGCTAAGGAGTTGTCAGCGATTGTGTGTAAGCTTTGGAATGAATGTGGTGTTAAAAAGTTCCATATTCCTGTTGGTTAAAAGGTAATAGGTGTGGTTGTGTGACCATAACAGTAAGCAAATCAATAAAAAGGTTAACACACCATGTTAAATTGTTATACTTATTTTGTGCTATCTCAGTAATATCTATATATATAAGTTACAAATCAGGAACGGGACGTTGCCCTTGCTCGGTAGCTGGGTATCACATTGAGTATGTGTAGTGAGTATGATCACTGCTTTCACATGTGAATTCCCGCTGTCGTCTGTATAACACTAACACAGGAAACCTTGATAGAAAGTGTCTGACACGTGTATGTTTCCACTGTTGAATGTTACATTACACCCACTGTATGTAGTTTATTGTTTGTTTCCAGCAAAAAGTACCCACCTCCCGGCATGCCCGGACCTATCCCTACCCATCTTCCACCCCCTGATTATGGGGTGCCACCCCCTGGAACGATGCCACCGCCACCAAATCCACTGCCGCCACCCATGGTACCGCCCCCTCCACAAGGTCAGTGGGTGTCTTTGTTTCCCGACGAATGACACAACTGAAACTTGCCTGTACAATTACATTTTTCATTCATCTCTTTTCAGATTATTTTGACCAAAAAAATTGAACCTGTCTAGTATCGACTATGACATGCTAGCTGATTTGTACAAATGTGGTATTTAATTTTGATGAACTCATCGGACAAACTATTCATTTAAATTTGGTTCAGCCAAACGGAAAAGGGCAAAAGTGGGTATGTGTAGTCCTCGCCTGCAAATTACCCGATCAAATTCAATTTTTTCAGTGATTTTAATAAAAGTATGCACATTTTACTTAAACAATGCTTTACCTATGCTTCCTAGTCAGGTAATTGATGTGGCTTTCGCACTCTGCATTCTTCAAGATATTTAAAAATAAATCAGTAGTGATGAACTTGGTAGTGCAAGGTAAATGTACTGTGATGAATGTATGCAATATACAACCTTTCTGTCTCTGTCAGCAATGGAACATGAAATCTAGAAAACAGAGGTTGGAACAAAGCAGCAAAACAACACAATATAACCCAGTCACTTAATGATAATATGACACCAGCTGTCATCTTTTGTGACACATTGTAATGGATTATGTTGGACCACCCTGTTACTATGTATGTGTACAGGATGTGTCTTGGTTGTATTTTGTTCTCAGGCATTGCACCTCCTGGCATCTCTGGCCCACCACCAAACTTTGCAGTGCCACCAAGTAAGTATTTACTGTGTAATTATCTTGTTCCATCAGCAAAAAGATTTCACGTGAGCAATGAATTTTTTTTTACACATGATCATTACAAACATGTATGCTATAACTTACAGCATATTCGTTTCATATACATGACATTATTGGCACTCACACAAACGTTGAAACTAAAGCTTTCTCTCTCGGTTGCCACACCAATACTGGAACTTACTCCCTGTTAGCGTTTGCAGGTCGGCTAGAAATATAATAAACTTTCTCCATCACCAGAAAACCTATCTTTTTAAGTTTGCTTATCTTCCTTAGCTCCTCAGCATATTCATCCATCTGTAGATTCTCTAAGACAGTGCAACTGGCCAGAATATGTGCAAAGTACTCCAGACATTGGTATGAACAATGATGATATTGTATTCTCTGGCAGTTATGCACCAGAATTTAACCAGAATTGTACCTGTTCACAAATTCAAGTTATATAGTCATCATAAATAAATGTACTGATTCCTGTTCTGTTCTGTTTCGTAGCCTTTTATCCCACTGGAGCTGGTCCGCCACCTATGGGCAGGTGAATATCTTTGTGCTTGTTATGTGCTCAGTAGATTTATTTCCATATGAAATCATCCCTGATGTCTGTTACAGAAAACCATTTCCAACTTGAAAGACTTTCTCAATTAATTTTTTTGGCTCATCTTGCTTTAGAATTATTTTGCAAAAAAATCTAACCTTCATAGGGTGCACAAAGACATGCTAGCTTGTTTGTACAAATATAGCCTTCATAGTATGCACTTAGACATGCCAACTTGTTTGTATAAATCTAGCCTTCGTAGTATGCACTTAGACATGCTAGCTTGTTTGTACAAACATAGCCTTCTTGGTATGCACTTAGACATGCCAGCTTGTTTGTACAAATCTAACCTTTGTAGTATGCACTTAGACATACTAGCTTGTTTGTACAGATCTAGCCTTCTTAGTATGCACTTAGACATGCTAGCATGTTTGTACTAATCTAGCCCGTCTTAGTATGCACTTAGACATGCCAGCTTGTTTGTACAGATCTAGCCTTCTTAGTATGCACTTAGACATGCTAGCTTGTTTGTACAAATATAGCCTTCTTAGCATGCACTTAGACATACCAGCTTGTTTGTACAAATCTAACTTTGTAGCATGCACTTAGACATGCTAGCATGTTTGTACAAATCTAGCCTTCTTAGTATGCACTTAGACATACCAGCTTGTTTGTACAAATCTAGCCTTCTTAGTATGCACTTAGACATGCTAGCATGTTTGTACAAATCTAGCCTTCTTAGCATGCACTTAGACATACCAGCTTGTTTGTACAGATCTAGCCTTCTTAGTATGCACTTGGACATGCTAGCTTGTTTGTACAAGCTAGTTTGTATAAATTTGTAAAGTTTTGGTGAAACCATCATACAGCACATTAAATAATTTTTCACTAGATCTGACCAAAAAATACAAAAGTAGTCTGGCAATAATACAGGGTATAAGGCTATAATTATATACTTTCGAAAGTTAACCGATGTAATGCTCAAAGTTACCCAATGTAATGCTCAAAGTTACCCGATGTAATGCTCAAAGTTGGCTAATTAATGGATGCACTCTTATTAAACAGACTGCATATTACATAAACTATACAACCACAACAGATGTGAACATTTGGGAGGGGCTAAATGAATCGTTAATCAATCCTAACTACCAAATATGTATTTTGTCAACTTCTGTGGTTACGTTGACCTACTTCAATGTTCACGTTGACCTACTTGCAGAGTCGGTCCTCCAGGTTATGGGGACAGACCGCCATATACCTATGATAACTTTGGACCACCTCCAACATTTAGAGCGCCCCCTACTGGACCTCCACCAAACTGGGATTCAAGGTGAGTTACGAACATTGATCATTTGTTACATGTTTACTGTCATCGGATAACCTCTTGGTGTTTAATGAAAAAAAAATTACTTTTGTATGTGTAATTTTTGGTTTGATTAGAGTTGACTGTATGCACTTATGAATAGAATGGTCCTGGATACATGATGCCTTACAAATGTTAGTAATGATAAAAAGGTGACAATTAAGAAATCTCATAGGAATATGACTTACGGAGGATGCATTGCAAGAAAAGGTGTGGTGAAATATTTTGTTTGGCAACATGATAAAAAAGAACTATCAAACCAAGAGGGTCAACTTAGACTTGTTGATTACAGTCAACATTGGATGGGGAATAAGTTAAAATAACCACACAGTGTATATAAACCAGACGTGTTGCCCCTGCAGACCTGACAACTTCAATCGCAGCTGGGAATTCTCTCGGGAGCAGCGAACTCCTCCGAGATCAGACTCTGAATTCAGCAGGTAAATCCACTGAAAATATAAATTCCTAGTTTACCATCTATGCTGAATTAGCTTGACTAAATCTCATTGTGGCCAGCATTTTAATTTTGCTTGAATGTAGTTATACCATTATCTACCTGATAATAAGCAGTCATGCCATTATATACCTGATAATAAGCAGACCTGCCAACAATATCGTATGTATCACATGTCGTAAATGCTTAGACAGACATCAGATCTAGCTTCACTGAAGTTATAGTTTACCAACCAGTTTTATCCAAAATTAACGTCCCTTCCTCAATTCAGTGTTTACGCTCATATCATTTTAGATTGATTTCGCAAAAAAGCAAACCTATTTTTACTGCTAGTGATGTGAGCTCGTACAAATGTGTTATTTTGTTTATGAAATCATCGGTTAAATTATTACATTATTTTTGACCGGATCCAATCAAAGTTCTGCGAGAAAAGGGCAAAAGTTGCCCTGCTCTATTCTGTGATCTAAGGCTATTCACGCATTCGTAAGTTACCTGTTCTGAATGATTAATGTGAATTCTTTATATTTTCAAATATTCACACACTGCAGATATGAAAACCAACGAACTTGATTCGCGGTGGATTAAATGAATTGAAGAGGACATTTATTTTAAATGTAGTTAACAGGAGTATCTGCGTCGATGTAGATTCTCTGTGCTTGCATGGATGTCTGTTTTATATGTGTTTTGTTAGTTGTCAGTCTACATTGTCATTGTTGTTACAGCTCAGATGACGAGGCTGATGTCCAAAGCAACTACAGCACTAGCCGCCGTGGGGGGCGGGACAGTCGTGACATACGCAGTGGTCGCGATACCCGCAGTGGTCGTGACAGTCACGATGGTCGTGAAATTCGTGAGATCCGTGATGGTCGCGAAGGTCGTGAAAGATATGATCCCTTTGAGAGGTACAATACCAAGTTAGGGTTCCTTGAGTAAAAATAATTGATGGAAAATTACTCATTGCCACTTCTTAAATCACTGCATTGGCTCCCTGTTGTTCCCAGTCTTAAGACAAATGTTGGCAGGAAATATAATAACATTTTGTTGTTAGCTAAAAATCCACCTGTTTAAAATCACTTATCCTCCACAGTTCCTCAGTATACCAATCCAACTGTTTACAACTATAATTGCTAATCGATTAGAAACTGCTTAACCCCTTTTGTTTTGGTGCACAGCCGAGTTTGGGTATCCTGAGGATTTTTGCACAATAGATGTGTTTTGTACTATATATGTATATATGTGTGTATATATATATATATATATATATATATATATATATATATATATATATATATATATATATATATATATATATATATATATATATATATATATATATCATTTAATCTAAAACTCTACTACTACTCAGAGGACATAAAGTGAAAATAATTGAAATGCCAACATTACAATTGTGTCATAGATTCTTAGAAATGCGGTTAACTTGTAAACCGAACAGAAAGTTTTATTTAAGAGCTCATGTGAACGTTATATTTAGAAAATGTAATTTTAGTGTTTGGGATTTCTACCAAATTAGTTATTGTAATACCAATCTTCTACTGAATGCTTGTTCGGTATTGCAAACTCATTGTTTTATTGTTAGGTATTCTGTCAAGCATTTATAAAACATTGTATTTTGTAGTCTGTTCAAAGGCATTGTACAATAAAGGGCATAATTCTTACAGATACATATTTCCCACATGTAAACAGATGGTGTTTAGACACAACATTTTGATACCTGGTTTATTTACAACTTTGGCATTGTTTCTTAGTAATTACCTAAAACCACTATTTTTATCATAAATTTAGACCCTTGCTATTAAAAAACCATAAAATTAAGACTAGGAAATTATTTCTTTGGGACTTCAGATTTGTATCTTCTTTGCAACATTGCAGCTATGCACATGTTGAAAAAGCAATGTATAGTTTTATGGTAAATATAATAAATTTTACAGTACTGCTTTAAAAATAATTTAATAGTTTGTCTGATGATTTCACTGAAACTAAATAAAAAATGTGTACACATGAGTCAGCATGTCCTAGCCGATACTAGATAGGTTCAATTTCAGGCAAAATGAGACTCAACTGAGATGAGTGACAAAATCTAATTGAGGAGGGATCTTTAAACTATCCCACAATTCATGCTGTTGTAGGTCATATCAGTCACGTCACGAGAGATCAATGTCCCGTGATCGTGATCGTGAGCTGCGTGATCGAGAGCCACGTGACCGGGAACCACGTGATCGAGAGCTGCGCGACCGTGAGCCTCGTGACCGGGAATCACGTGATCGGGAGCCACGTGATCGGGAGCCGCGTGATCGCGAGCCGCGTGATCGCGAGCCACGTGATCGCGAGCCACGTGATCGAGAACCACGTGATCGCGAGCCACGTGAGCGAGAACCACGTGATCGCGAGCCAAGACGTCATAAAGAGTTTGAGCATGAAGATCGACGTGATGATCGCCATAGGTCACGCAGGTAACTGTGGAATTATACATTATTTGTGTAGTGATAAAAATTTATTCACAATAAACCTTAGGATAATAAATCACCTATAGTTGATGGGAAACTACCAAAACTGCTTAAGGAAACAGTAGAGCATTTTAGTAGTGGACAAGTCTACTACATAGTGTTCTCTGTTAGCCTAGATGACATGCATTCTGTCACTCTTTCTGTCTTGTTTTAGTCGGAGACACCACGACAGCGATGATCATCATTCAAAACACAAGAAAAGCAAACGAGCAAAGCATGATAACGAACCACCAACTGACACACCGCCAGTGACACAGACAGAACAGACAGCTGCGTCATGAGTGACTTGTTTGGTTGATATCTGTGTAGGTGGAAGGACTGTTGTTGGAAGTGTTCATTGTCACATGAAGGGACATTAGAAGATGGTTTGTGTCGTCCAGTGCCCTGTGTTTAGTCGTGTACGCTGGATGTATGTAATTACCATATGTCTGGAACAGGGGTGGGTTCGATTACTATTGTCAGTCATGATTATGCAGCATCATAAAACCTTGATAGACGCTGCCCGGAATAACCAGTGGTGCCTCCTGTGCATAATATAACACTAACATAAAGGTGAAATCGCTTGAAATTTTTTATGTAAGTACAACACGTAAGCCGCATAAATTTTTTGTTGTGCAATGAAACAGTTGCATATCTATGCCAACGCATGGTCAATTGCAGTTGAAGTTATTCAAACGTCAGATCAGCTGATTTTTGCATTGCAGTGCTAGCGTTGTGATTTTTTTTAATAATGATGAGCTTTATTGTTGGTAGGCTGCATTCTTTGCTGAAACTAATTCTTTTCGACTCTCTAGTTTGAAGTGCAGCTTGTACTTCCATCGACACTCGATCCCGCTATACATTCCGTTTATATACACCTGTCATCTAGCGATCAGTACCATGACATTCCGGGTAGCGATTATTTTTCAATAATTACAACATTTTAAAAATGAATTACAACTACGGCACTTAAAACGATCAATTACAATATCACGTAAAGGGTAAATTTGAAATAGGTCATAGTTTGAGTGCAACTATAAAGGATGCTTACATGTACCATTACTGCACATTTTTAGACACAGTTTTAAGTGAATTCATACATTCTTGAAAATTACGCAATTGTGGTGGAATCCTTTTCTGCATATCTATTCACTGTAGGACATGAAGTACATTCACGTGGGTGTGCACTGGATGGGTGATCTCAAAACATTGGTGTATGACACTACATGAAATTGGTTTTGTTGGGGGGAGGGGGTTAGAAGCTGTTGTGTTTGGGGAGGGGGTTAGTGGCTGTTATGTTGGGGGAGGGGGTTAGCAGCTGTTTTGTTGGGGGAGGGGTTAGCAGCTGTTATGTTGGGGGAGGGTGTTAGCAGCTGTTATGTTGGGGGAGGGTGTTAGCAGCTGTTATGTTGGGGGAGGGTGTTAGCAGCTGTTATGTTGGGGGAGGGTGTTAGCAGCTGTTATGTTGGAGGAGGGTGTTAGCAGCTGTTATGTTGGGGGAGGGGGTTAGCAGCTGTTATGTTGGGGGAGGGTGTTAGCAGCTGTTATGCTGGGACAGAGGGTTGGCAACTGTTTTGTTGAGACAGAGGGTTAGCAATGGTTTTGCTGAGACAGGGTGAGCAACGGTTTTGTTGGAGCAGAGGGTTAGCAACTTTTTGTTGGGACAGAGGGTTGGCAACTGTTTTGTTGGGACAGAGAGTTAGCAACTGTTTTGTTGGGACAGAGGGTTGGCAACTGTTTTGTTGGGACAGAGAGTTAGCAACTGTTTTGTTGGGACAGAGGGTTGGCAACTGTTTTGTTGGGACAGAGAGTTAGCAACTGTTTTGTTGGGACAGAGGGTTGGCAATTGTTTTGTTGGGACAGAGAGTTAGCAACTGTTTTGTTGGGACAGAGAGTTGGCAACTGTTTTGTTGGGACAGAGGGTTGTTTTTAAACATATTCACGCTGCTAGCAGTTACACAATCTGTAGACAATTTGTTCCATTCATTTATTGTCCTCTGTGAGAACGAGTGCTTCCTGATGTCCAATTTACATTGATCCTTTACTAATTTTACCTCATGTCCTCTAGTTCTGCTATCCTTCTTGAGTAAGAAAAACATATTTCTATCAATATTTTCATACCCATTCAATATCTTAAAACTTCAGTCTGATCTCCTCTTAACCTCCTTGTCTCTAGAGTTGTTAAACCACATTCTTTCAGGCGTTCTTCATAACTAAGGTCTCTAAGTTCTGGAATCACTTTAGTTGCTCTCCTTTGTATGCGTTCAAGCATATCTATATCCTTCTTACGATATGGTCTCCATGCTTGTATACAGTATTCTAAATGAGGTCTAAGTCTAACTATTGCTTTATAAAGAGGTATAATTAACTTTTTTCCCTTGTATGTTGTGTTTCTTCTAATCAATCCAAGAATTTGATTACCCTTTGAAACTGCAATACCACACTGCTCTGAAACTTTCATATCAGCGCTTATTGTAACTCCTAAGTCCTTTTCTTTTACAGTAGTACCCAGAACAGCATCTCCCATTTTATAGTTTACATTCAAGTTCCCGTGTCCTGTATGTAGGCATTTACATTTCCCAAAATTTAATAGCATCTCCCATTTCTCAGACCATTTCCCTAATCTGTCTAGATCGTTTTGTAAATGTTGTTTATCAGCATTAACCTTTCTAAACAGTTTTGTGTCATCTGCAAATTTCAGTACGTTACTTGTTATACTGTCATCCAAGTCATTGATATATATTAAGAATAATATAGGTTCTAATACTGATCCTTGAGGTACCCCACTCAAAACCGATTTCCAATTTGAAACTTCTCCATCTACTACAACTCGTTGTCTTCTGTCAGTCAGCCATTGTTCTATCCAGTCAGTTATGCTATCCCCGATACCATGGGCTTTTAATTTAAGTAGTAATCTTTGATGTGGCACTTTGTCAAGAGCTTTCTGAAAATCTAAGTAGATAATATCTACTGGCGATCCCACGTCTATCCACTTAGTGATTTCTTCCAAAAAACATAACATATTTGTTAAGCATGACCTCGCTTTAAGGAATCCATGTTGAGATGAATTTAATAATTTATGCTTAACGAGGAAGTCCACCATATGGTCTTTAATTAACCTTTCTAATAATTTACAAATCACTGACGTTAAACTCACTGGTCTGTAATTTTCTGACTTATTTCTTGAACCCTTTTTAAATAATGGTACGATGTTTGCTTCTTTCCATTCAAACGGAACAACTCCCTCTTTTAATGACAAGTTGAATACTCTTGCAAGTGGTATACTGATTTGTTCTACTGTTTCCAATAGTAATTTTGGAGGAATCCCATCCACTCCCGGTGATTTGTTATCCTTCAATGCCTTTATTTTCTTAGCTACCAATTCTGGAGTTACAACTAACGGACCTAAATAGTCAGATTTAGCTTCCTGAAATTTACCATCAGCAACTGGTAATGAATTAATATCTTCTTTGGTAAACACAGAACTGAAGTAACCATTTAGGTCTTCCGCCATTAAAAATCCCTGTGATATTATATTTCCAGCACTGTCTTCTAGTGGTCCAACCTTGTCTTGTACGTTTTGTTTACTCCTGACATATGCATAAAAACTCTTGCTGTCATGTTTTATGTTACATGCTAGTTTTTGCTCATAGCTTCTTTTAGATTATCTGATTTCAGTTGTAGCTGCATTAAGTGCCTCTTTGTAATTTGCATAGTCTTCTTCCTTTCTGGTACGCCTATAAACCCTCCACATAGTTTGTTTTAACACTATTTTTCTAATAGCCTCTTTTGATAAGTGTTTCTTTCTACACCGTTTTCCTTGTTTTTGGAAGGGAACAAATTTATCGATGATACTCTCAATTTTATATTTTAGAATATTCCAACATTCAATTGCGGTCTTATTCATCAGCATGTTATTCCAATCTAACTTTGCTAAGTATTTTCTCATATCTTTGTAGTTACCTTTGTGGAAGTTTCTCTTGTACGTTTCTTATTTTACTTTCTGATTTTACATTGATGTCAAAATGTATTTGATTATGTTCACTGTTACCCAATGGTTCAAATATTTTTACATTGTCCACTAATTCTTTTTGTGATGACAAAACTATATCTAATACATTTTCTCCCCTGGTTGGTTCTAGCACGTGCTGAATAAGAAAGCTATCCTGGATTAAAAATAGAAATTGTTGGTCCTCGATCCCTGTGCTCTCTAGAGAATTCCATTGTATGTGTCCATGGTTAAAATCTCCCATTATGATACAATCCCCTTTACTAACTTCCTTTATAGCGTTTTTTATTTTTGTGTTGTCCTCTTCGTTTATGTTTGGACTTCGGTAAACTAATCCAACAGTTAATTTTGAATTTCCTGAAACAATTTTGCACCAAACAGCTTCATCGCAATCTGCTTCCCTTTCTAGTTTTATTTCATAAGCCTGAATAGATTCTTTAACATATAAAATAACTCCCCCGCCCCTTCTTCCTGTTCGATCTTTCCTAAACATTACGTATCCTGTCAGTCCTAATTCAGCATCTGATATATCTGTGTTGGCCCATGATTCAGTTATACCAATTATGTGAGGGTCAGTATCTTCTATCATAATGTTTAACTCGTTTTTCTTATTTACTATTTATTTTAAACATACGCATCTATAACCTTTTTCTGAGATGTTTTTCGGATGATTTAATATTGGTTTATCTGTGCTAGTGGCCTCTTGTTCTGCTTGAGACACCTCTAGATAACCCCCATGCACTTCTAGTTTAAACAATGTTTACTTCCAAAAATATTTGTCATTGTACCCATGTCACTATCTACTGCTGCTGAAAGTTTGTCCGCGAATACTGCCGCCCCCTTTCCACTTAGATGAAGCCCATACTTCATGTACATATCAGCCCTCCCAACAAAACTTCCCCATAAATCATCAAATCCAACTTCCTCTTCCCTACATAGCTTCTGGACTAACTTGTTAATTGCCATCCCCCGACAATTTCGATATTTGTGACCCCTCCTGCCCATTACAGGTAAAATCCCTGACAGTATCACAGAAGGTTAGTAGCTGTGTGTATGTTTAGTAGGTGACTGAGGTTAGATGACATCAGTGTTGTTTGGTGTGATACGTCAGTGTTTTGAGATCATCCCGTAGTGGTCAGTGAGGCTAAATGTTTCCTGTTGGGGAGAATGTCATGGGGTAATGATTAGACCTGTGGCTTGTCACATGAAGAAACCAGTGTTTGTAATGTTTAGCTGCTTAAATGAACATATGGATAAACTGAGCCTTTGTTGAAGTATTTGATATTCACTCCAATATATTTCTACTAAGTATCCATTCAGACATCATCAGGCAGTGTCATATTTAGGAGGCCATTGGGCCATGGCCCCCTTTGGATTGAGGTTGGCCCCCTTTGCAATATTTTATGCCACTGTTGTCATCAGAGAATCTTCATTTGCTTGTTGGTGCAATACAGAAGACATCACGGTATCACATGAAGCAAGGCCCAACCTTGTGAATAAGACCTCACTGGGTTTTCAACCAAGATGTAGACATTTATTATGTAATCCCCAAACTGCTATTTTATAACTAGTAGTTGGAACGTGTCATTTGGCCCAGTACATAATGTTCTCGTTTATTTATTCTGTTGTATCAGAATTGTCTGAGCCACGTTATGTACACTTCTGATGTGGCTAATGTTGTTGTGGTGGATTAAAGATAGACACTACTTCATGAGGCCATGGCAGGTTACATGTTTACCCCAGGTGTGGAATCATTTGCTTTTCTGATATAGCCAACAATTATAAGGTTCTTACTCCGAAATGTGCATTTTAACTTCTGCCAGGTCAGAAATCAAGCTGCAACAATTTTAAGTGAATGTAAAGATATGTTCTTATTCAGCACAGTATCCAGACCTTGAGACTGTTCAAAGCGCTTTACACTTCACCCCCTGGCAGACCTGTTCATTCCAATGCCTTCTCGACTTTTATGGGAAACATTCAACCACTATTTTGGTAACGTATCTACTGTCTGTAGCCAGGTACTCAGTTATAGAGCTGAGTAAACTGGAGCATGCAACAAGTGAACAAAACTGTCCAAACTTCGAAACGGCAGCAAGAGGATTTGAACCTGGGTTCTCTCAGTGGAGAGTCCGACATTCTAATCGCTTCGCTACAGCACCCCAACTCCCTAGATTCCAACCTGGTTTGTTGTGATCATGAAGAAGATAACTATAGACAAATTATATATCATAATGTTATAGTGATTGATTGATGGAATTTGCATTGGCAAATCTCAAATAATATTTTCTTTTATACACAAAATACTGAGAACCCTGATTAAAACATTATTAAGAATATAAAGTTGTTAATGCAGCATTTAACTCTTCCTTTTAATATCAAGGTGACTGTGAGCTTTGGCTGATCCCATCATGCCATGGCATAGATGAGATATTACATAAGTCATATCATATCGAATGTCTTGTGAATGTTGGTTAGTCATATATATCAGATGGAGGTTAGTTAAAGACTGCAGTTATTACAACTTGTAACAAGTTGCTATGAGTTACAAGACTGCAGTTATTACAACTTGTAACAAGTTGCTATGAGTTACAAGACTGCAGTTATTACAACTTGTAACAAGTTGCTATGAGTTACAAGACTGCAGTTATTACAACTTGTAACAAGTTGCTATGAGTTACAAGACTGCAGTTAAGTGAGCCAATGTTAGGTGATGCATGGTAAGGTCTGGAACAGATATGACAACAGAGCCATTGATAGCAAGTGACGTAGCAGGAGATCGGGACATCATTATTCCACCCATGTGATCATTACTGTAATAAAACAGTGTTTTTTATTCTGATTGTTCTCTTCTATTCTTTGCTGAGCAGAACTGGATACAAATTGTTCGTGTTGTACAATTTTATGTACAGTATTTAGACAAATCAATGTTGCTGTATATAAGCTGTCTTATCTTTTGACAAATATTTAGGCAATCCTTAGTGTCTATATCACTAATGCACATACATATTGTGTGCATGCACACAGGCACACACAATCAAAACAAGCAGCTAGACAACTTTTATAGGCCAAGAATTAGTTTCTTCAACCATATTTAATGTGTTTTAATCATTGTAATATTCCTTACCCATTTGAGTGTCATTGAAATAAAATTTACAGAACAGAATGAAAAATGAAATGGAACCAGACTAACGCCCGTCACCACAGAATCCTTTTAGTTTGGGTTACCATAGAAAATTGTGATTGATCTTGAGACTTGAAAACACAGAATGACAGATGAACCCAAGAGTTTTGTACAACATATGCCAGTCAGAAAGCCTATGTTATTCCATATTTAGAAACAATATTCCATACCGTGTGTTAAATGCTTGCTTAGGTAAAACACAAGTTAATTTTCTAGTAAATCGAGCATTAGACACTTAACTCAAAAAAGTTGGTGCTAAAACAGCCAGATAAAATGTTCATTTATAGATTTATTTATAATATAAATTATATGCTATTGTCCTATTGACAAGTCACAAGTAAACCCCAAATGCTTGAGTCTCAAGTCAGATCCTGTAAGATTGCAACTCAAGTAATACTTGAGTCGACCAGGTTTGATCCTAATCAATAAAATGTTTGCTTCAACATTGCCATGTTAAAATGGGGTTGGTTTAAATTATATTTTGATTTAATAAGATCATCCCATGACTTTATATGCATAGTATTTTAATATATTTATTTGCTAATTTTTCTAGACCATGTTATTATTTTTTAATATGTGAAGTGCTACAAAAAATCTTGTATCTGACTCTCTCACTCACTCAACCTTTGACCGAGACTGTCATTGGGGTGCACATCTGGATGACTCATCAACTACCCTATCAACCCTAACCATCAACTATCTCTGTCCTGGATTGCCTCAAGGAGATATTTGAGCAACGTGGCTGATCCATTCTTTGATGTCATCGAGCCTCATCTTCCTTGGTCTTCACTTTTTCACTTCACATTTCTTTGGTGATGCTGTTGTGACAATTGATTGGCGTATCCATACCATAGAAGCTTCCTTCTTTTAATAATGTTCAGACCTGGTTTTGGGGGCCCTGCTATGTTATCGATGGTTTGCACTACAAATTTGTTGGTACTGTATTCTTTGTAGGATACTTTCAGGAATGTTCAAAGACACTTCATCTCAAAAGCTTATAATCTTCTCTCAGCTCAAGTTCTAGTTTTCACATCTGTAGGTCAGTATGTTTACCACTAGGTTCTTGAACAGGTTGAACTTGGTTGCTTTGGTGATGTTGCTGTTTCTCCAGATGTTTGCTTAAGTCTTGCCATAACCAATGTTGCAAGGTTAATTCTTGCTTTTAATGCATTTGTGGAACTGCCTTCAGCTGAGACGATAGCTCCACAATATTCAAAGGATTTTACTTCCTCATGGTGTTCTCTGTTCATCATTATTCGCATTGCCAGTGTTTGTCATTAGTTTGCTTTTCTCAGAGCTCATATCCATACCATTTGCTTTGGCTCTATTTTCATGTTTTGAGTTCCAGTAGTTCTTTTTCTGTTCTTTCTATAAGATTTATATAATCAACAAAGTGGAGATTGAGACATAGGCTGAGGTGTCTCTCTAATGCCTATAGCTGGAATTTACTGGGCTCGCAGGCATTCCTGGAAATGCTCTTTAAAGTTGGGGCGCGTCTAGTATCCAGAAACACGTCGACCAAGACGGGAATTAAGTGGAAAAAAATACAATTGATTTTTCGTATTTCCGCACATGACATGGGGCAAACTGACACATCCATGTTTCCATAGGCATAGTTCGATCTGCCAAGCCCAAAGCAAGGGTTCTGTATTACTAGCTACTACCAGTGCCACCCCTGCCCGGCGCCTGGCTATCGGGGATGATTTCAAGTCTTCATTTTATTAACTCAAACTGCCTGGTTTAGCTCATTTGGGACTTTCACAATCGGTCGTTATATTCTAATAATGTGTGTGCAATGTTGTCGGTGGTATTTCTTTTATTTATATTAAGCGTTGGTGGCAACATGGCTATAAGAACTCCGATGCCGATGGATGTCCTCAGCAACCAATATAGTTGGCTTCGTCGCAATGGTAAGCCAATCAACGCAGAGGTAGTATTAAACCTTGCCTTTCGCATGCACGCCGGAAACCAGAGAACGGACGCGTGCTGCTACCGCATTTTGTGTATGTATTAATACACTCATACCGCCTTTTGGTGAAATCTCTTCCAAGTAAATAGTAATCGGCAGAGCGTATTGCACAGACATTTACCAATATGATCAGCCTGCTAAAATAGGTTAAATTAGCTCTAAATAAAATAGCACTAACTTTGCAACAAGGAAATATTCTAGGCACTACGTTCGATAACATCACGAGAGTAGAGTGAAAAGGCATAATCGCAGCCATGTTTGAAGAACGAAGAAAGTCGAGAGGGGTAGGTTGCGAAATAATTACATTATTTGTGCATTGTGCTACACATTTTAGTGAGTTATTTGTTGGTCATCCGAATCATAGATTAACCGTGTCAACATTTATTGTGAAAAATATGTAAATTGATGGTTTAGAGCCCCTAATTTCACATGTAGACAACGGTCATGAGATTTGGCTGCTTCTGTTTGTTCTGCGAACGTTAACAAAGCAGTTCCAATGTTTTTTTTTTTTTTTTGAGAACAGTTCGCTGAGGATATCCAAAGATTTCTTTACCGTGCCTACTGAGACAGAGCAACATTCGATGATGTTTTTTTTTCAAAAAAAAATCTTTTTTATGCCTGTTCTGTTGTATTCGGTAAAAAAAATCTCTAAATAATTGTAGTGAGTAGTAAATAGAATAGCCCAATAAAATAGGTGTTTCACCTCTTGTGTAAAATCCTGAATAGATTGGCCTAAATTATTTAAGCCGCTAAACAATATTATCATTTATTAATTTTAAACCAGTGCATTCATTAAACAAGTTCATTAAATCATTCCATGTACAAAGTCAAAGAAGGATATATCATCTTTTTTTAATATTGCGTTTTGTGGTCCAAATACTAGCACCGCCGCTTGCATCCATGGTGTGCAGTAATGGGTATAGTGTAAGCAGGTATTTGTATAAGCCGCTGATGCTCTGCGCAGAGGATGCTGATGCAATCTGATTCTACTTGGACCGAAAAAAAATTGTGCTAAAACATAATATTTTATATGCTTTATTGTAAGTGGAATGATTGAATGAACATGTTTTGTAAGAATGTCATTTAGCAGTGTAAGTAATTTAGGCCAGTCTAGTTCATAATTACTGAATTTGGGCCTACCTCATTTTCACCATTAAAAACATACAATAATTGATAATATTATGTACTGCAACCAGACACGATATTGAATGTGTAAATTATTAAATAGGGCCTAATTATTTTCTTTGCAACAAGTGCTTAACGATACACATTATCAGATACTATTTATTATGTTTGTTTGTCCAAACAAATTTTCTTCATGCACTGCTTTTCAAAATCCAGTATGTGGCATCATAGTAGAAAGAATGAGTGTTTTGACATGTATTTTGCAGAGTGAACCATATGGTGTAAGAGGTGACGGGATGTCGTTCAGAAGTTCCCGTGGATCCAGTAGGGGCAGGGGTTCATATGATAGTGGCCGGGGACGGGGCTTCAGTAGGTAAGTCATTATCAGAAATAGTTGATTAATTCTGGTCACAATACTTATCAGGATGCACACTAGTACTACCATGCGTAGAACCATAGCTTGCTTGTGGTGCTCTAGTTGCCATAGACTAATTATTTTAATTGTAGTGTTGACATTTTTACTTTAGTAACATATACATTTTCAAGAATGAAGTACCTGTGATCCACTGTGTTGTGTTGATATAATGATAACCTGCTGATCGTTTTGTATGTTGTGCCAGTGATTATGTTTAAATGTCTGATCTGATGCCCCTGTGCACATGAGGACACATTAATAATGAGGCACAAAAACTCATGTCTAAATCAGTCTGGACTAAAAGCAGACTAAAGACGGTTACTGTTGCAATCAAGTTATTGGTCAACCAAATGTCAAAAGTTGACGTTTCATAATTTGCTTAAATTTTAACCAATGAAAAAGTAGCTATACTTCTACAAAACAAAAACTAAGGATTTGCATGCAAATTGTGTCTGTAGCACCATAGGCCTCATGCCATCAGTTTTGACTAAACAAAAGTTATCCATTTGCGCCACAACAAGCATTTGTTGTCTTGATGCACATTAAAAAAATGTGGCTAAAGCTATTTGTATATGACTAAAACAAATTGAGAGCTTTAGCCAAAATGGCTAAACAGTTTACAACATCAGAACTAGCCTAGCATTATTAAAAAAAAAAATTCATGTGCTTCTAACTTCATAAGTTTACAAGCATAATATTTAGTGCAGCTTATCTAGATGCAAAAATCAAGAATGGTAGGATAATGGGCATTGCATGAAAATGGATTTTTTTAGAAGGATTTCAGCAGTCTATGTTGTGTTGCAGTCCCTGACAATAGATGGTAGCAACTTGGACATTGTACTGAAAATGTATTGAGGACACAGCCATTGCATGCAAAGGGAGGTTGATGTTAGACTATGAGAAACTTGGGACATCAGTTGAAACAGTGGAATGAGAATGGAAGGTTTTCAGAGATGCTTTTGTTGGGATAGCAGAGGAGCTGTGTGGAAGAACATCTGGAAAGGAGGTCGTCGTCATCAAGAGGGAAAAAAACGAACTTGGTGGACGGAAGAAGTAGCAGAAGCAGTCGGAGAAAAGAGAGAGAGATATTGAAGATGATAGAAGTGATCAAAGAGAATGGGGAACAACCGAACATAACATTACAGTAACTGTACAGACAGAAGAAGAAGGCGGCTAGGAGGGCCATGGACAAAGTAAAGAGGGAAATGGAGGAGGAATTATACATACAGTTAGATGAGAATTGTGGAAAGTAGTTGATGTATAAGATGGCACAAGAGAGGGATGAGGACAGCAAGGATTTAAAATCTGGATCAGTAATCAAATACAAGAATGGGAAGCTAGACAGGTCCGAGAAAAAAAGTATTACAGGCCTGGGAGGAGTATTTCAAGGAGTTGTTGAACCAAAAGGAAAACAGCGAACTTGTACTACCAAGCGGTTGTTAACCTGCATGAAAGAGGGGAAGGTCACAGAGGAGTGTCGTAAGGGGTTGATAGACCCTGAATGGAAAAGAAAGGGAGACCCTGGAAAATACAGAGGTGTCACATTAGAGAGGATTCTGGATGGAATGATAAGGAGGATAGTGGAGTGTGTAATGGAAGACGAACAACAAGTAGAGGGAGAGGTACGTTGGATAGGATGTTCACTCTGAGACAACTGGTGGAAAAGAAACTGGAGGGACAGGAGAATATGGCTCTGGGATTCATGTACCATGAAAAGGCATACAACACAGTTCCGAGAGATGGCCATGGCCACGTTGAGGTGGATGGGTGTCATGGAGATGAGGATGGTCGAAGACACGTATGAAGAGATAAGAGGTATAGTAGTATGCGGACCGGGAAAGTCTCAGGAATTCAGGATGGACATCAACCTGAGACAGGGGAGTGCCTTAAGCCCACTGTTATTCATTGCAGTATGATCAGCAGGAAAGCGAGTATGAGGGACATTCTCTGCATGTTACTATATGGCGATGACCTGGCAGTGGTAGTGGACAATGAGGCATGCTGTCAAGAGCTTTTGGTAGATTGGAAGGAAATCTTTGGCAAACGTGTACTGAGAGTTAAGTCTAGAGAAGATGGAGGTGCTTTTGGTTGGGCAGTATAAAAAGATTTTGGCATACGACTGGATGGGAAAAAACTGAACCAACAAGACATCTTTGTATATCTGGGTGGAGCGGTTTGCGGGGACTGTGGCACGGAGATGAAAATTCTCAGCAGAATACAGACTGGGGCAAGTGCGTGGAAGAAAGTGGAATGACTGCTGGGAGATACACACACATCTCGAAAGCTAAAGGGTTCTTAACTCATGCATAATACCAGTCTATCTATACGGCCTAGAGACTATGGCGATGACAGAAAATTACCAAGAGAGACTGCAAGTTTGCAAGAAGAATTGCGGGAGTGAAAAGAATCGACAAACAAGGAATGGAGGAGCTGAGGGAGGACTTGGTGTGAGGGAGAGTCTCACAAGGAAGCTAGTGAGGAGCCAGCTAAAGTAGGCTGGACATGTGGAAAGAAATGGGTACGCTTGGCAGGGTTTGCCTCTAATATAAACAGGGCTTGGTCCAATTATGTGATTGTAATTGATTACAGCAAAATTTTGTAATTGATTATGGTTTCGACATTTTGCTGTAATTGTTATATTTTGTATAAGTGAAACAATTATTGCAATCAATTACAGTACGTTTTATATCACAAACTACCTGAATGAATTGTCACTAAAAATATAATTTAAATCTCACGAGTTGAAAATCAAGACTAATAATAACACCTGCTTATATATTTAAGTTACAGTATTCACTGTCTGGTGGGTACTGTTCCATGGTGCTAGTGGTGGGTAGCCTAACAGCCAGGAAGCAATAAACAATGCACAAACATTGTCAGACAAAGGCTAAGCTGGTATTCAAACAACATGGAAAGACAGCATGATATTGCTTCAGAAAATATCAGCTCTGTGAAACATTGAAGAGTTGGCAGGCCAATTACACCCCTTGTGTTGTGAAAGACTGGATACAGGTCAGGTGGCAGGGACCGTTTATATGGCCTCTCTCCCCATTCCCAACACAAAGCAAAGGGCAGGCCAATTAAGAATGTTAGCTTAGAGCAGGAGCTACAACCTCAAAAGTAAACACGTCATACCCTATTATTAGTATTTTCCGAAGAAAAATGTAAGAAATGCACACAGACAAATTTCTATAAAACTAGAAAGGATGCTTAGAGAAGAACTACAAATAAATATTGTATTTTGTCCTGTGGGGTTTTGTTCACTTTTCATATTTTGTGATTTTGTCTGTAAGGAATATGTCCTGTAGGATTATGTCTGGATACTGCATTGTATTTTGATATAACGAAAATATGTTTTAAACTGCTATCTTTTTATTTAGTATAATTCAAAGTCACAATTCAACAAAATGTACAAACATTACCATTATATTTGTTTATCAATTGTGTACAAAATATTTAAATTCAGCAAAACATGCAAAAATACATAATTAACAAATGCTGAATATATTTGGTTCCACATAATGTAATTGTAATTGAAAATGAAACAGTGTCATTGTAATTGATTTGGACAATTATGACTGTAATTGAAATCGAAATTAAATGTAATTGATATAATTTTGTGTAATTGGACCCAGCCCTGAATAAAAATAATTTCCTGGTCCACAGGACCAGCAAGTTCAAAAAGTTACTGGTCCTGGGAATGTTGGGTCAAGGCTGATTTTTTAAAGTTTGTAATATTTAATAAAATTATTCATTTTGATTAATGTGTTATATTTCATAAAATTGTACTTTTGATTAATATGTCATTTATGGAGGAAATGAGACAATTCAATGGCACTATTAATTTATTTCCCTCTCAATATCATGTATGTCAGTCACAGGTAAACATAAAATGGCAAACTGGCAGTTGAAAGTTTTACTGAACATCAGCACAGTCTACATCAGCACATGGTCCTCAATTTTACTCATAGATGACAGTGCAAAATTTAGTCAACATGCAAACTCAGTCTCTTAATATGAGCACAGATAAAATTTATTTCAGCTAAAGGGTTGGGTGGAAGCTCTTCCTCTTCAGCTTGAGCATGGCTCTGTCTGAGGACTTGAACATGGTACACCTCTTACGAGAGGACTGGATATTCCATGTGTGAATGGCTTCCATGGGATCAAAGTCAGAGATATCTGGTGATAGTAGATTAACCCTCGTAATGTTACACAATGAGGAGCAAGACAAATGATTCCTGTGATCAGTTGTGACCAATTTCACACTCAGACCGACTTCGCGCTTCTCTTCATCTGTTTTCCGCTTTTTAGGGGTGGCGGCTCGCATCCCGTAAAGCCAAACTTTGAAATGGTAGACTTTACTCTAGAACGCTATGGATGGTTAATACTTATTTACAGTTAATCTGTACGTCACGTAAGTGTATTTACACGAACAAGTCTACAAAATTATCTGGAAAAATTATGAAGAGAGATTTAGTGGGATGACGTTACAGACACAATTTGCATGAAGTGCTCATGTATAGTTGCTATTCATTATTTAAAATTTAAGCAAAGTCTGAGACATCAACTTTTGAAAATTTATTGATTTGACACAAAATTACCCACTTGTTTGTGTCCGTTGTAGCTACCGTGGTGGGCGGGGTGGTCCATCAATGTCACGGGGCCGAGGCGGAGGCCGTCCAGAACGTACCGGATACACTGCCGACTATGGTGCCAGCAGCCGAGACTCATATACACAACGAGAGACAAGAGATCGTGACTATGGCAGGTAACTACATGGCATGTGATCACACCCTCTTCCTGACACTGCATGTCTGCTGTGACATTTCTGGTTACTAATGGCAGGTTGGTTAGACCTGGTTATATAAATGTTACCTGTCTACATATGTAGTTTGTTGTGTCAGTTATTATGTTTAAATGTCTGATCTGATGCCATAGTGCATCTGAGGACATATTTAGTAATGAGGCACATGTCAGAAACATTGTAACCTTCCCTGAGAAATGCCTAGTTTTTGGAGCAATGGTGCTTTTATTATTTCCTTTCATGTTTCAGCAATGGCTACAGTCGAGACACCTACTCAACAAGAACTTTTGGTAGCTCACTGCCACCGAAACGCTATGAATCAGAGAGGTAGGCATCTTCTGACATGTTTGTATGCTGAAGCAATTCTTGGCACCCACATTCTCCATGTTCTGTCAAAATCATCAATGCACCAGTGAGAGACGTGATACATAATAATGTAGCTGAACAGTCGGTCTTATTTGCTACTCATGTTCCAGGCACAATCTGGGAAGCAAGGCACGTTTAAAAATTTATTGCACAAACAACATCCTTTTTAATAATTTTCTGTTGGTAGTGAGTACAGGAGTTCAAGACATAAAATATATTACGAAAGGAACTGTGATATTTATAATACAAATATATAAAAAACTATAATAAGGCAAGATTTGAGGTTGTTTGCGTTGTAGTCATCACCACCAAATATGATGACTGATCTTCTAGAAGTTGATCTTGCACGTGGCAAAGTCAATATGTCCTCACACAGTTCCACGCCTAGATTGCCAATAAACTCCATTTTTATACAGTCGGCCATTTAACAATTTCGGAGTTGTTCCAATCTTCATCATCACTACCAAATAGGTTTCCTGGCACTGAAATTCCAAAAGTTAATTTTCATACAGCATGGTTGACTGTCAACCATTTCACCACCTAAATCTTCAGTAAGCTCCACTTTTCGTGCAAGTAAACCGCTATATTCATGGCCTGATCTGCCAGTGTCAGTCAATTTAAAATGTGCACTAGTGGCGTGTTTCAAAAAACGTGGAAGAATATGCGTTGAAATTTCATTAAAATGACAAAATAAAGGAAACTAACCATTCCTTGTGGTATGTCATGTGACCATCATAAAACGGAAAATCACAATAGATGAATACGACAATGAGCGAATATGGTGGACTACATGTAGGTGCATATTCTGGAGAGTAGTGCGTATTCCAAATAAAAAGGGTTAATAATGCCAGATGTTCAGCAAATGTCCACTCAGAGGTAAATTGCAATCAATATTGAACTGTTGTGCACTGACAGTTTGCAGTAAGTTAATTAACATGCATCTTTCAACATTTTCATTATCACAAGCAAGTTGAAGCAACCAGGAAATAATACAAATCTTTGGTTCAATAGTTACTATGTTAAAATGCATCACTTGTCATTTTTGCCATTGAAAGTTGAACGTGTCCACTAGGAGTTACCCCCCTGCATCAGACTACCGTGCCCCAAGCCGAGGTGACTATGCGACCTCTACTCATGACTATGCCCCGACACCACGTGACTATGGCAGTCGTGAGTACGCAGCTGCTCCGAGAGAGTACATTGCATCGAGGAGTGACTATCTGCCCGTTGAAACAAGGGATTACGGCCCACCCAGCAGGATGGTGGAAAGGTACTTGTTGCATCCCTTCCATCCTCGATGTTGGGATGGTTTATTGCTAATCAGGCGTTATGGCCCCACCTTTTAGGTTACAAAAATATATAGAGTAGGAATCTTAGCAAGTAGTGTAGTCCAGTAATGCAGTATATGCAAATAGGTTTGTGTCGAGTATTGTCGGTATTGGGTAATGTTTTAATGTGCTGGTGATGATGCCATGAATTGTATTGTGTTGTAGGAATATTACTACATGTACTGTATTGCTATGTCGAAGTGTGGGCTCTGGGAGCATTGTGTCCAGGCGGCTTTGTATGAGGCTCAGCCACATGCTTGGCGCATGTTACAGGGTCCACACTTCATGCTTTTAATCGGAATAATATGCCATTAGGCATACTCTTAATAAACGTCATTTATTTGGCCTTTTCATATCCTTACACCTGGCTTGCGTCGTTGGTTGCATAAAAAAATTTGTTATAACAACAGTTTTATCTGGGGAGTATATAGCCAAAAATTAGATCTATGAAAAATAAATTGTCACCCTTTTGCTAAATGGTATTTTTTTCAAATTTGCTAAAGATCTTGCAGTTGCTAAATCTTAGCAGACTCCGTTACTACAAATATTAAATGCACACTACATATCGCAACAAATTAATACATTATAGTGATGTGTTTTACCATGTTATTAAAATTTTTGTACGTGTTTTTGTCATTGTATGTCAACAGGGATTACTTAGATGGTCCGTCAGACTACGCTCCAAGGAGGCATGAGCCCCTGGCTAGGAGAGACTATTCTTCAACATTCTCTCCATCAAGGTCATATGGTAGGTATTTAGCACATTATTGCAGAATCCCATAGTAGCAACCTTAGTGACCTCAATTCCAGGTTGGTTTCTGAGTACATGGATTTGATTATTTGTGGCAATTCTGACAGTATTGGCTGTGTTGTCTTGAATATAAGAGAACCATGTCCTAGTGAACACTTCAGGGACAGAATTTTGTCACTCTTAGCTGGCTATCAACAATACTTTATTCAGCCTCTGCTCACGAGGATGGCATTGAAACAGAATTTGCTCATTATATGCAGTATCCACAATGTAGAGGCTTTCATTGTATGTTGTGAATGTTGTAGTGGTTTTATTTAGTATTGGTCTTGACTGTATCTATGTGTCTGTTGTATGACTAGATGGTGGTCGAACTTCTCAGTACAGCAATGGCTACAACAGCAGCATGCCATCCAGAGACTACGGTGGTGGTAAGTTGTTCATTATGTGTGATTTGTTGCAGTGCTGCTCGACATGTTTCTGTGTCAAAATATCTGATTGGCAAACTTGTAACACGGATACTCGTATTGAGTTCACACGATTCAAAAGAAAGACACATTTGTTGCAATGACAAGTAGCATGTGGTGCACAGATTTGGTTTACATGACGCACAGGAAAGACACATTTGTTACAATGACAAGTAGCATGTGCACAAATTGAGTTTACATGACTCACAAGAAAGACAAATTTGTTACAATGACAAGTAGCAAGTGGTGCACAGATTGAGTTTACATGACTCACAAGAAAGACACATTTGTTACAATGACAAGTAGCATGTGGTGCACAGATTGAGTTTACATGACTCGCAAGAAAGACACATTTGTTACAATGGCAAGTAAAATGTGAAACATCCTTGAGTTTACAGACTTGCAAGAAAGACACATTTGTTACAACAGCAAGTAGGATGTGAAACAGATCGTTGAGTTGATATGACTTGCAAGAAAGCCACATTTGGGACAAATTGAATTGACATGACTTGCAAGAAGGGCACATTTGTTCTGTAGGATGTGGCACGTTTCATATCCTTGAGTGTTCATGACTTGTTGTAAAACACATGTTGGAGATTACATGACTTGCAAGAAAGACAATTTGTTACAGTGTTAAATAGGATGTAGTGCACAATCCTGGAGTTTGCATGATTCGCAAAAAAAACATCATCTGTTGCAGTGGCGAGTAAGTAGCACACAGAGGACCAGGAATTACACAAGAAAGGCACATTTGTACCAATGGCATGCGAAACAAATCCTTGCATTTTCATGACTCGCAAAAAAACCACAGGAGTTGCAATGACAAGTAGGATGCGAAACAGATCCTTGAGTTCACATGTAGTGCAAGAATGGCATATTTGTTGCAAGGACAAGTTGGATGTAGCACACATTCTCAAAGGTTACCTGAGAGATATTCGCTGGAGTTTACATGACTTGCGAGGAAGGCAAGTTATTGGCAATAACCAGTGAAACATCTTAATTAGTACAGCTTATAAGAAAGCTATTTGTATCATAGTTGAGTGACATACCGAACAAGGCACAAATACAGAGTTAGTGTACATCATGGAAATTATTGTTGCAATGACTAATATGATAAGGCACCAAGACTCAGGATTAGGATGGATTATACAAATAATGAATACATTTTTGTTAGATATGCTGTAAAGGAAAATACAATACGTAATGGAATGGAGAGTTAGTATTCGCTTACTGAGATCAACATGACAACTGTTGCATTCTGCCCCAAAGCTAGCAGCTGCCAACATAATATAATGGCTCTACACACTTGGAAACATCACATTGGATGGTGCATGAGATTTATAGTGGAAATGCTTTCAAGCGAACAAGAGCTTGCCTGCATTGTTGTGCTCTATAAAGTCTAAAGACAGCTGCAGTAAGCAAGCAGAACTTCATTATTCAACTGCAGATACTCTCGGATGTTTGTTTGGAATAGATTACAATTGACACATCTGGATGCAATACAAGTTGACACTGTGGGCCGTTGGTGATCATATTATCAGTCTTCAATAACTAGAATATTAAAGAATCTGCACTGTTTGTAGATTGCTATTAAAGTCTAAGATATAAGTTTACTTTTGAAACATTGGAAGTGAGCAGCATCGTTGCCGTTTTGATCCAAAGAATGGCTGCTTTCATGACTAATTATATTCATACATTTTGTCAGCAAAATTAAAAATAGGCTGGAATTGGAACAACGTTGAAGGCATTTTTACTCTTGGACATGATGGACCGTCTGCAACCTGATTTTGCTATTGGTGGCCAACTCATAACAAGGTGTGAGCTGCAGAATGCACCTTCACTTGATTGATGGTGGATAACTCTAATTTAAACCTAAGTTGAACATTTGGACATATTCGTGGTGAGGAGTTTTCCAGCTGTGCAGCGCTGGTGCAGTGGATTATCTTGTTGAGTTTACATGGTTTTGTAGGTTCAAGTTCACGTGGGCCTCATTCCTCTTTCCGTGGTCCGCCATCACGTTCAATGTCTGACCTTCCATCTCGTGGCCCTACCTGGAGTAGTCCCCCAGTATCATCGTATGATCGTCGTGACGACAGACCCCCAAGAGATTCAGGGAATCGCCGACCAGCACCCCCAAGGGACTTTGGACCTCCAGCTAAGCGACCAAGAGATGGGCCGATGTCGCGTGGATCTCCCCCACCATCACGTGGTCCCCCAGTATCACGAGGCCCACCCTATGGTGGTCCCCCTAGGGGCAGACCTGGAGGGTTCAAACCACGTGGTGGGCCACCTCATCGCCGGTAGTCTGGTCACAACAATACGAACACAACTTCTCAGACAGATGCCTCTGAGGTGCTCCAAGGGACGTCAGTCACCGCTGAGCATTGCATTTGAGACCCATACAGCCATGTGACGTGTATTTGAATTCAAGAAAACGTCTTCAGTTTGACGAACTGGTCATTGACAGAAAGTGCAAATGCTCTTAGTGCACGACTGATGATGTCTTTAGAATCAGAAAACACTGTTTCTGCATTCAGCTTGCAGCACCGCCATGTGAGGTTTCTTGAAGTACATACTATAATGTTTTTTCTTGTGCACAAACTGCCAATTGATTTCCTATAAAATTATACTAATGTGTAAAACCAAGAAATCAAGGTTTTATGGTGTTTTAATGAACAGTTATTCGGCATAGAAATATTTTGTTGTTTTTGTAAAGAGGAACATACAAGAAAGTGGGAAAGGGAATTTAATTAAGGCATGGGCATAATTATGTTCAGTCAGCTACTTTTGGAAATGCTGTTGGCTGTTTATAGTGTTCAGCTCAGCTACAAACAAACTTGAGTATGAGTTCATCTCGTAGATAAAATATAATTATGTTTTTGTGTCATGAACTATTATTGGAAGTGACAGTGTTCAAAAGAGTCACTTAACATCTGATAGTACAACAAGTATAATCAATCCAAAATAAAGAAGTAGTGGCATTTAAAATGTTCAGTGTCATGAAAGTAAGCATTGTACACGTTTGATGTTGTGAAGAGCTTGTTCTTCAATTTTAATGAATAAATTTTAGTAGTGCACACTCTGTGTTTCTGTTTAAATTAAAGCATTGGATGTTTATCTTTTACGTAGTAAACAACAGTACAATTTGTGATTAAGTATGATGGGATGTCAACGTAGTTTACATTGGGTTAGCACACAATTAATATGCATGCACACATATAGTTATTTAACATTAATAATAAATGTTGATGGAGCCAAAGGCTGGAAAGTAACTAATGCGATTTTATAAACTACAGATATACAGACGAACAAAGACTGAAGAAATAATTTTAATGTGAAGATGTAGAGCATTTATGATATCCAAGAGGCATCATTCGGTGGCACTACAGCGACACGCTTCACACACCATGTTTGAATGTTTCATGAAAGACATGTTCGGCTTTGCATCGGTATGCACAGAATTACTTATTTCCACCCCATTTTTCGAACTCATTTGTACTGCTGTATGAACAGCATAATGGGAATAAAAAGCCAGCTACGATTTAGCACCAAGATCTGACATGTTACTGCTGTGCTGCTGCTGCTGCTGCTCCAGCCTTGTTAGTGGGGCATTGCGTCAGATGGAAAGACATGCACAAAAAGTCAAAAACAAACGAGCTTGTTTACCTGCTAATGCACAAAAAGGACAATAAGCAAGTTACAGCAGAAGGAGTTGTGTCATCCATAAAGTGTCATTGGATTGGTTTTGCCGCAGCATATTTTGATATTTGTCTTAGGCATACATGGCACTTACTGAACCCACATCAAACAAATATGAAGAACAAGTAGGTCCACAAATACAAAACTGTATGTTTATTATACCATAACAATTAATTTATCACTTATGAAGTTATGGTCATCTCATAAGTTTCTGTTTTTACCAAACATTTCATTACAAGAATATAAATGAATGTGGAAGATTTGTCACATTGGTTACTAAGACAAACCAAACCTGTATTACACAACTATCTACTGTGAAATGCAACATTGAATGCTGATATGGCGAAGATTGTTACATCCAAGAAAAATGGAACCAGCACAAGCTACAACAAATGGGACAATAAGACTGCTACCGATTGGGAATGACAGTTACAAAAAGGATAAGGCACATTCTTTTATAGTGCTCAAAGCACTTTACACTTCACCTCCGGCAGACATGTTCATTCCAACATCAACCTGACTTCTCTGGAAAACTTCCACCACGCTGCAATTACTGCACAAAGTCTGTTTGTTCACATGTCCACCACTGTCTACATTTACACAGCTGAGTGAACTGGGGCAACGTGGAGTGAAATTGCCCAAGCTTTGAAACGGCAGCGAGAGGATTTGAAATCGGGTTCTCTCAAATGAGAGTCCGATATTCTGTCCTCTACACATTAATGGCATGAATCATTGTACCATTGTATCCCTATTAAGATCAGGCATGATTGAGATGAATGGATTTAGTAATTGATCTGCAATCGAAGTCCACAAGAAGACACGGAAAGCAGTACACGACTACACAAGATGGTACACACATCAGCATTTGTTATTGGCAACATAGGGAATTGTAATTGTGTAGCTGTAAAACCTAATTTTTTTATGAAATCCAAACATCTGGAAGATGCTCAGAAATAAACTGTTGACAATGTAATGTCAAAAATAAAAGTAAGCATTTCGCATGAACAAACTTGTATAATAATGACAAGAAATGTCTGTATCAGTCGAGATAATCTGAACAGCATTGCCAAGCAAGCCATTGTGAAATGAATTGACAAGGTACATCTGAAGCTGCAAGACTTGTAAGCTGAATGTGAATATCATCCAAGTATGAAGATAACAAAACCGTAAGTAAGACTGGCTATGATTACTCCTACCAGTGCCAAAATGAGTTTCTTTGTTTAATAATGTTGTCACTGGGTGGCTGATATGTCGAATTTGGCTGGTTTCTTACACAAAATGCAACATGATGGATCGCCAACTTCAACTTCATGGACACTGAATGGAATGCACATTGAAATGTGATATCGTGGACCTGTCTGAATACATGCATAACAGGCATTCTACCTGACAACCATGCAATATCTTGCACACCTTGGTCGGTGTGAGGTGTGCTAGCTTGTGAATGGAAACTGGATAATGCTAAATGTACTGTCCTACATGCCATGGCATTGCTGAAGGTAAGTTAGACAAGTGACAGTTGCAACAGCATTGATAGTATGTCAAATTTTCTGTCGCTTGTAGAGACGAATGGAAGAATTTACTCAATTGTATGTAGTTCCACTGGATATGAATGATTTTGTTTTTACGTACTATGATGTTGTTAAATTATGTTAGTTAAATTGAGCATTTGCATGCAATATACCTAGGTATTGCAACTTGTTTGGCTGTGTGGGAATATGAATGTCATTATACAGATTTGATACCTAATTGGTGATTCGAAGAGTTATTAAATTGAATGGTTAAGATCGGTAATGGCAATAAAACAGCCTGTTTTGATTTACCGCTTCAACAACTTCGAAGCTTTGTATGTACAGATAAGTATTGTTTGTAGTAAATGCTGGAAAACTTGTGGAAGTGGCATGACTTCACTGAGATATACACTGAACTGACTGGGTGAAAAGTTGCTTACCGCAGAGAAGAAACTCTTCAGGCTATCAAGGTAGGTGAGCTTGCTTCATGAGCATGTTTGTTGTAATTGTTCAACATTATTTATTTTTTATTACCAGAATATGCAAACTATTTGAGGTAGCATAGTTGGAGCCATTCTCCCCACCAAAGCATGCATGCACAGTACTGGAAAACCAAATGTTACATTAAACTGTCGGCAAAACATTGAGCCTACTTCCTTTCTCCTACACAACAAGGATGTCATTGAAAAGTTGAGAAACCAACATAGTATATGTCCAACAGTAGCTGTTTATTTTTTAATTTATAAAAGAATGCTGCATAAGACTGAACGCTACAATTCTGTTCTCAAAATGTTGATAGTTTGACAGCCAAAATGTTTGAACAGTACCTCATCCGTTAATCCTGTTATATAATGTAATGAATTTAAGTGAAACAAAAGTCTTGGTTTTCGGCTTAAGCACCTATAAGAGTTACTAAAACATAACCATTTGTAACTACAATTAAGAATATCATGCCAGTGGTTTATTAGGAAAACCTTTTTGAACATGCGTCTTAATTTCATGGGCTGTGCCATACTGTTAGATAACACTACGTCATGAGTGCGGTATTCTGGCAAAAGTTGCTCACCACATGAAAATATATTTGTATGCACCTATTCCTATTCTTTTCCAATAGGATATGGCCATGCTATTTGCATCCAAACTTAACTTACGTAACATATTTTGGCCATTGTTTTCATAACTAATCTTTCTGGCAAAATAACATGTTTGTTTGAGACTTTGCATTAGTTCTGTGTATGCCGGCCTCCCTTAACATGTCACTTTATTTAGGCCACCCCGATTTTATTGAATTGTGCATGCGCTTATCAGTCGCGCAAGTTAACATGCCAGCCCTCGGTCATTCGGAGAAATGGACCATATTCTCCAACTTTTAGAGCACATTCTGAGTAAACCACTGTCGTGATATTCATGATTTTAGTTGCACCTGGTTAGTTTTTATTATATTTTAGGGGCATAGTCCAAAAACTGTGACTTTTTCACTTTAAGATGTCTGCTGTAAATATAAAGGTTAAATGAACAACAGCCTTGGAAAACTGCATATCCATTAAATAACCAAGTACTATAGTCAGACATAGAGAGAACAATCCTGTTTTGACAGTTGCAAATATTTGAATGTTTTCTTGTAGACCTGGATGAATTTCAACTGCAGCTACCCCCATGCTGCCTCGTGTCAACATAAACCAGGTATGGCTATTGGACTACAAAAATACTTGACTGGAGACTTTTATAATATAAAATAGTTTGTAACTCTGTCTGTCTGTTTCCTCACATGTCAGATTTGCATGTATGGGGCTGAAATTTTGTAGGCATGACCAGGGCCCTTGGGGATGGTTAGTAAAAAATCTGCGAGGGTGGGGGTGTTACGTGTATGGACATTTGACGAAGACACAGAACAATAATACATGCAATTGTTAGAAACGCTATACATGTTTTTTCTATGATTGTTGCGAGTTATGTGATCTATGTCAAATGTCCACTTCTGGATATGTTTGTTTTTGCTTATTGTTGCTATTTTTATTCTTTAATATGCCACATGTATGCAGGTAATCATTTAAATACACGATGTATCCTCTCCAGTTAATATTCAACAATAGGACTGTTTTAATGATTTGTTAGGTGGTGGCCTGTGATTTCTGTTGTCAGTATATAGAGTGTGTGACTTATTTAATATTTACTTCATTTGTGTAACAGCGTGGATATATCTTGATGAATCTGTCAAGCGTCAGTGATCATGATACATGAGTATGTCGATGCTCAGAAGACTGCCTGCTGTACGACTACGTGAAACGGCTGCATTGAGATGTCACGTCATTGCAGCGTTAGCTTCAGTTAGCTGGAGTTATAAATATGAGACCTGTTAAACCTGCTTCGTGTACTGCAGGGTGGCAGAAGATGTCTGTCTTCAGCATATACGCAAGATGTCAATCGGAGAACTGAAAGTCTTGAACAATATATTGTGCATAGCTAAGTTGGGAATAACTCGATGATTGCAGTCTGTCGTCTTGTGTTCAAGAACCACTCCACTGTAAACTACAGATATGCAAATGCAACCGTTATACCTACAATACTGCTAAAAAATAAATGTTCACAATTATTATGATTCCATCTTGTTGGCTGTGTGAATGGACGTATCAACAATTCCTTCAAAATCAATATTGCCGTTCACACAGTACACAGCTTTGTCGGAGCATTTTGTTGATGCATTGGCAGACAAAACTGGCTGTTTTTTGTAGGCTCACATGAGTTGATGCGTTGCTTATGACCAGTCAAGTTACTTAACCCTTTAGAACTCATACCAGTTTTTTTATTCGCTTCAGAGATTTTACCTTGAACTGCAAAAATGTTGTGTGTGTTGGTTTTTGGGGCATATCTCTGTTGATATTGATTTTCTATTATTGCAAGTAGTATTTATTTTAGAGAAAATTTATGTTCTACATGATGGTGTGATATGATATTCTATAAATAAAATATGTTGACCATACCTGGCTTGGAAAAAAGACGTTGAGAATGCATCACAATTCGATAAATGAAGTCGTTGCATGTGCTGTAGCTTTTTTATGGTTCATTTTGTACTGCTGCAAGTTGTTTATTTTAAAAAAATGCCAGACCAATTGCGATTGCATAAATTTAGTATGGGACTAGTTACTCTATGCACTGTAAGTTGTACATCCTTCATTTGATAGCGTTACAAGTTATATATTTGTGTAGATTATTGAAATACCCCTATACTGATGCCACATACATGTCATAGTACTATTTTTATTAAAAAAGTATGACAGAAAACATTGGATTTTCACTTTGTCATTTTGCAGGGTAACATTTTAGATATTGGTATCTTCCTGCAGCAATGTATATATTATAAAGAATATTGAAACCCTACACAATTACACCACATGTTACATTCTGACGGTTAGAATTATAAATACGGTCATCAGCAATAACACCAATAATAGTGGTTTCGATATTTTCAAACAATTTATGTAAGATGTCGTACTGGAAGTCTGGATCTAGTATAACTTTACCATGCATCCGTGTACGGGTTGTAACCCTGAGGGTGCTGACGAGGTGAAGTAGCAGTCACCACAGCCCGCAGGGACCCGCCATTGTGGCTCCACCTAGCTTACGTTTTAAAGGCAGACATGTCTTGCTAAATATTTTTTTCATGGAAAATATGGAGTACAAGTCACATTGTCGTCGCGAATATATATATATATATATAAAGTATTATAATTTAGATCAGTAGCTCGGCTCAGTCTTTGGTGGCTTATTCCGCAAGATCACGTTCTTTAGACAAGGTCAGTAACATGTATAAGAAAACATTCCAGTAGTGACTAGCGTACGAGAACAACAACGTTCTTTAACATGTATAAGAAAACATTTCAGTAGTGACTAGCGTACGAGAACAACAACGTTTTTTAACATGTATAAGAAAACATTTCAGTAGTGACTAGCGTACGAGAACAACAACGTTTTTTAACATGTATAAGAAAACATTCCAGTAGTGACTAGCGTACGAGAACAACAACGTTCTTTAACATGTATAAGAAAACATTCCAGTAGTGACTAGCGTACGAGAACAACAACGTTCTTTAACATGTATAAGAAAACATTTCAGTAGTGACTAGCGTACGAGAACAACAACGTTCTTTAACATGTATAAGAAAACATTTCAGTAGTGACTAGCGTACGAGAACAACAACGCATCTGCAGAATCGGTAACGGACGAAGTCAATTATAATTTCTACAAATACAGTTTATTAGTTCAGTATTGTATTTGGGTACATTTTGATATAAATGTTTGCATTTTTAATATGAGATGGATTTCGTTGATGTAAATGTTTACTTTATTTCGTACTAGTTCTTATTGTGAAACATCGTTTAACACAGTTGGTTGACTTGCTTGCATGTCAGATGTCTTAAATAAACAAAGAGGGACGCATCCTTCAATACATCTACTATGTATACTTTTTTCAGAAACTAGCCAAAACTCGCTTTCAGTTTCGCTAAAGTTTCTATTGTTGCTTAACATGAATTACAGTACATACATGTGCTTGAATTGTACATGTATTATCATGTTTATTCGATTTGTACAATTCGATAACCTCACACCCCTGGAAGAAACAAAAAAACGGCATAAATTGTGTTTAGCCCTACCCTATTGGGGTTATAGTATTTTATTAACAACGTGACCGACCAGAAATAGAAATGTGCGCTTTGTGATACGTTCACCTGACGTTCAGAAATGGATTACACGCTGCCATACACGTCTTCTAATCCTAACCACTGCGTTTGTAGATCCAGCTGGTCGCGCAACTCGTGGCGTGTGACGTTTTGTTTAGAGTTAATCGTAGTTAGAATGTCTCGTAAAATGTCCAATAAGTATTGGACGAATTTGACTGACAACACAATTGGCTTCCGAGTAAGGAACAATTGAAAAACTTACCGGAGAATGCCGGTCGTAATTAGACGACCACAACTCCTATTGTGTGCCTGTAGCTCGATTTTAAAGGCGTTCTATATAAGACCCGATCTTAACCTTAAAATTTGGATTAAGCAAACTTGAAAATATACCTTCTTAGTTTGTAAAATCATTGTTTCTATGAAATAGATAAACTGTGGAATTCATAAGTTACTGTTTACTAACAATTATGTCATGGTTGAAAAGTTGTTTTATGATAGATATGTATAAATACGTTGTTAAATCCGTTATAATAGGCATTGGCCTCATTAACATAGCATAATACTGTTATTTTGCGTGTTAAATAAGTAGTTTTAATATCTCAATACATGTAAACTCTCCGTCATTCGTACGGAGTCTACGTCATTTCGACACTTACCCGTCATTTGATGTTCAAAGAACAAAATGTTTACCATTTTCCGTTTATTATTCATGAATCGTGCTGCTTATCCGTTGAGCGGACTGTTGTCAGTCGCAGGAAAAGATCACGACAAGTAGCAGGCACAAAACATCAGCAGCACAACCTTGTACCTGCTGCGCCTGACTTGTAGTTTCGGCTAACAAAGTTTTCGAAATCACTTAGATAAACAGCAAATAACAAAGGAAATAAGTTTTACCATTGACGCTCATCAACATCACATGGGAAGAAGTCTGACGAGGCCTGACCCTGTTTTACCCTTGACGCTCATCAACATCACATGGGAAGAAGTCCGACGAGGCCTGACCCTGTTTTACCCTTGACGCTCATCAACATCACATGGGAAGAAGTCTGACGAGGCCTGACCCTGTTTTACACAGGACTACATTTTCATACATATTATATATGCACAGTAACTTTCCCATTGATTCCACAAGAAGTGAGTTTGGACCACAATAAGGATCTGTCTACAAGATCCAATGTTTTTTGTAATCTGAATGAAATGATACTATGCGGTGAGACAAATACAGTTCAACCAAGGAGTGTAAACATATGATTAGGTTAGAGTAGGGGAGTCCGGGGCTAGTTGTTACATAGTCGTTTTGCGAAAACATGGCATATATGGAGTAGTTGGTTGAAAGTCCATCAGCAGACACACTGTCCAAAAATCGGGAGTTAAGACGAAATTAACGAGGTGTGGACAAAAATTACTGTTTTGGGTATGCCCACACATTTTATATCAGGCAGCCATAGAAGGTTCCTCTAGTTCTATCTTGTTTTGAGTGAGACAAACATATTTCTTTCAATATTTTCGTACCCACTCAATATCTCAAAAACTTCAATCTGATCTCATCTTAACCTCCTTGTCTCGAGAGTTGTTAAACCACATTCTTTCGGGCGTTCTTCATAAGTAAGGTTTCTGAGTTCTGGGATCATTTTAGTTGCTCTCCTCTGTATGCGTTTAAGCCAGGCTTGTAAACAAATGCATGTCAACGCATTTGAATGCAAATGTTTCACTTGCGTTAAATGCGAATGCAAATGTCATTTGCCAGGAACGCATTCAAATGCAAATGTTTTGGGGTCGCATGCAAATGTTTTGGTTACACATTTGCAAATGCATTTGAATTAATTTCATGTTTTTGGTTTTATAATTATTAACTATTCGTTTTATTTTGAGAAAAAAAACATTGTTAATTTATTTAATAAATAGAGTAGTATATTAGTGTAACCACTACATGAACATGTATGTAAAGTCGTACACTGAGTCACAAAGTTCCAGGCCTGCAGAGGTGGTGGAAATGGGAGGGAGGAATAGACAACTGACAGTTTACTGGGAACCATGGCAGGGAATGAAAAGCTAATCCTTCAGGTAGGCCATAATGGAAGGGGAACCCAAGATAGCAGACTGTCCACTGGTGGGGTCACTGGGAAGATAACCTGGTGGATAATTACAGCTACAACTAATCAATCTCTCTGGCTGTAAATATTCAGGGCTGGCATTGCTAATGTTTACTCCCCAAATGAGCTGCCACCCCAACCCACCCCAACAGTGCCAACACAACACAAGGGAGTCATTTGTCTGCATTGTTTGATTTGTTTAATTGAACAGGTAATATCTGAAGCCATTAACTTATAGACCAGTTGGTCTTTTCATGTTGTATGAATAACAGCTCAGGCATTGACCAGTTGACCTACAGATAACTGTTTCAAAGAGCACATGGTGAAAGTGGATTCACAGGTCAAACAATGATTTCGTAATCTGCTGAGGATACTGCTCACTACAGAGCAATGTTTCCAATGGTGTGTTGTGAACTTGTGAAAGTGAATCTAACAATAATAATTATTCAAAGAATTACGCATGCATTTGATTGTGCATTTGAAAAATCAATGTTTGTGGGTCGCATGCAAATGCAAATGTTTAAGGTACGCATTCAAATGCAAATGCATTAAAAAATTTATGCATTTGCATTTGTTAACGAGCCTGGTTCAAACGCATCTATATCATTCTTGCGATTTGATCTCCACGCTTTATACAGTATTCTAAATGAGGTCTAACTATTGTTTTATACAATTTCCTTGTATGTTCTGTTTCTCCTAATCAACCCAAGAATTTGATTACCCTTTGAAGCTGCAATACCAAACTGCTCTGAAACTTTCATATCGGCACTTATTGTTATTCGTAAGTCCTTTACTTTTACAGTAGTACCTAGAACAGTATCTCCCATTTTATAGTTTATATCGAAGTTCCTGTGTTCTGAATGTAGGCATTTACATTTCCCAAAATTGAATGACATCTGCCATTTTTCAGACCATTTATTATAACTAATTTGTCTAGATCGTTTTGTAAATATTGTTTATCACAATCAGTATTAACCTTTCTAAACACTTTTGTGTCATCCGCAAATTTATGCCTAATAAGGAAGTCCACCATAAGGTCTTTAATTAACCTTTCTAAACAATTAGAAATCACTGACGTTAAACTAACTGATATGTAATTCTCTTACTTATTTCTCGAACCCTTTTTAAATAACGATATGATGTTTGCTTCTTTCCAATCAAAAGGAACAACTCCCTCTTTTAATGACAAGTTGAACACTCTTTCAAGTGGTATACTGATTTGTTCTGCTCTTTCCATTAGTAGTTTTGGAGGAACTCCCTGCACTCCCGGTGATTTATTATCCTTCATTGCCTTTATTTTCTTAGATACCATTTCTGGAGACGACAAGTGGACAAGGAAGCCATTGGCTTATCGAGAGTCAAAAACAATTGTCATCCATGTGTAACCCGACCTTCTGAGATGTTTGTTAATTTTGTTCGACGCTGCTAGCATTTACAATACTGATTATAAACCAGTACACTATAGGCATCACAGGTGAAATAAAGCGTTCACACGAGGTGGTTAAATAAACGTTGTTCGCTGGTTGAGTCATCGGTACGAGCCGCCCAAGCGTTGCTACAGTTGTAACAACTTGCTCCAACACAATTGTAACAACTTGCCCCAAATACAATTTTTCAGTTGAACGTACGTGTACGGCATGTATGTACTGTTGGCATATAGTTGACATGTTTCACGTTTCATTCACGAAACATAAGAAGTGGCTGCGTGAGATGATATTATGTGGGCATATCCAAACAACAAACAAGTTTTAGGTGGTAAAAAAGTGATTTTTGTCCACATCTCGTTAATGTCGTCTTCTTAACTCCAGATTTTGGGACGGTGTGTCTGCTGTTGGACTTCCAACCAACTGCAGTCGATGGTCACTCCATATGTGTGCCGTTACACATGTTATGCATCTGTAACAACTTGCCCCTGTATACAATTAGCCCCGGTCTCCCCTACAGTATGTATCATCCAGGTGGGAATGTGACTCCCATCCAAAAACAATCGTATTAGGGAATTAACAATATCCGTTTACATCGACAGCATTGAATATTTCTCGCATTTACTGTATTGTTGGCTATTTTATTGTTAACTAACTTACGACTCCTTGCACTAACCAGTCAAGTTTTGGTAGTGCAATGTCAGTGGCAATAACATCTTCGCGCTCCAAAATCACGTACAATTACTGGTTTCACGCAACGTTCGATGGACGTTTGACGTAAATCACGTAACAATGACAGAAAGGCATTTACGTCAAACGTCCACATTGGTTCCTTTGACGTAAAACCCAACCCCCGGGGAGATGTAGAATAGTTGCTAATGTACGAACCACCACCGTGGGCCCCCGGGCACCGTGGACCCCCGTGCACCATGGACCCCCGGGCACGCCTACAAAGGTTCAGCTCTATACATGCGAAACTGACGGAGGAACAGACGTACATAAAGACATACACGCACGCACGCACGCACGCACGCACGCACGCACGCACGCACGCACACAAACACACTTGTATATTGATATAACATGCGGCCTCGGGCCAATAAGAAGGCAATACGAATATGACCAATTCATAAATGATATATATATATATATATATATATATATATATATATATATATATATATATATATATATATATATATATATATATATATATATATATATATATATATATATATATATATATATATATATATATATATATATATATACTGTAAATTGATACGTATATATATATATATATATATATATATATATCCGTGTCGAATGACTTCACTCCCGTGTCACCCGATGATACCTTCTTACCACCGGGAGCTTACAACGCCATCCCAGATGCCTACATCATCAACGTCAGCGAAGTAGCCAAATCACTATCACGAATAAAAACAGGCAAAGCAGTAGGCCCCGATGAGATACCCAACTGGATCCTACACGACTATGCCACCACCTCGACACCCCGTATCCTTCTCGTCGATTTTAGCAAAGCTTTTGATAGAGTTGACCACCATACTCTACTTACTAAAGGCTCATCACTTGGACTCCCGAATGTCATCATCAAATGGCTAACATCTGTGCCAAAGCAAACAGCGAGTAAAGATCGGCAACGAGAAAATGGATTTCACTACTATCAACGCAGATGTTCCACAAGGAACAATATTCGGCCACATCGGCTTTATGCACCACATAAACGAATTGCGATGTCTGCGGTCATGTGAAATATGTCGATGACTGCACATTTGGGAAAATGTTTCACCCTGCAGCCAAAATAGCTCACTACAAACAGAAGCAACCGAAGTCGCGCAGTGGACAACGACCAGCAAAACGGCATTCAATTAAGATAAGACGAAGGAGCTACGCATCTGTTTCAAGAGATCGCCGTTAGACATCCCGCCGCTAACCATCACGGACATACCCATCGAACAAGTAAAGTCAACACGAATACTAGGTGTCACACTAACAGCCGATTTAAAATGGCAATCCCATATTGGCGAAATAACCGCCAAAGCATCGCAACGACTATACTTCATACTACTGCTCAACCGAGCAGGCGTTAAATACCTACCTCTATGTTGACGTCACTCCTGGTAATTTCCTGTCCGATTCGTGTGCGGACACGATTTGAATCGCTACATGGAGCTATTCGACTTGCTGCATCCGTATCCGCACGACAAAACGCATCCGCATCCGCACACTTGGAATCACTCCTATGAATTCCCACTATAGCCATTTGTTGTCGCATACCGCATGCCGCACCCGTACAAATGGAATCGTAGCTTTAAGCCATCGTCACAGCACTGGCAGACCGGATGTACTTCCATGTAATGGCTAATGTGAATGTGTGTGTGTGTGTGTGTGTGTGTGTGTGTGTGTGTGTGTGTGTGTGTGTGTGTGTGTGTGTGTGTTTGCGTGCGTGCGGGCGTGCGTGCGTGCGTGCGTGCGTGCGTACGTGCATGCGTACGTGCATGTGTGTGTATACATACATACATACATACATACATACATACATACATACATACATACATACATACATACACACACACACGTTGCATTTAAGTAGTTCTTGGATGTGAGCTACATTTTAACGATCCAAGTCTCGCGGTGGAAATCATTTCGTTGACGGGACACACGACACAAGAACCTGTGCTGTGGACAATAATTGTTTGTGCAGACAGTAACTGTACTGATAAGTTCTCAACTGAATTTCTTACCATTGAATAATTTATTGACATTTGAGCTGGGACTCGAGTGGTGTTAGAAATAGAACATCACCTCACAATTCTGCTGGAAGTGAAATTAACCACAGAAGTACGTGTGGTGACAGTAGTAAGAGAAAAATCAGGATGATAGAACTGAAATGAGTGGCTCATCAGGCGTTTGTTTTGTAACATGATGTTGAGACCTCCGCTGGGATTTGTTTGGGGAAGTGAACGTGTTAAAGAAAGTGGCAGTGACCCAGGAGAGCGGTGACGGGGTCAAGGAGAGAGAGAGGAGGCGTTGTAAAACTTGTGTTGGCTGTTGACCTGTTTATTAAAATATATATATATATATATATATATATATATATATATATATATATATATATATATATATATATATATATATATATATATATATATATATATATATATATATATATATATATATATATATTTTAATAAACAGGTCAACAGCCAACACAAGTTTTACAACGCCTCCTATATTATAATAAGTTAAATAAATGTAATAACAATTAATAGATCACGGGAGATTCGACCCCGCTGTCCAGCCACAAGATGATCCAGCTACGCCATCGGAGTTCCTCTTTCGGAGGTCTAGCCACCGAGGAACCACTCTCGAAGATCCAGCCACGTGGGAGCCGCACTCGACGGTCACCAGCCACTGGACCCCGCGGTCCACTCCCAGGAGAGCCGTTCTCGACGGTCCAGTCTCCAGAGTGTCGCCCTCGACGGCCCAGCCTCCGCGGGGGTCACTCGACGTTACATACTCCGCCGGATGTCACTCTCGACGGTACATCAATCCTCCGGGGAGTCACTCTCGACGGTACATCAATCCTCCCGGGAGTCACTCTCGACGGTACACCAATCCTCCGAGGAGCCACTCTCCACGGTACATCAATCCTCCGGGGAGTCACTCTCGACGGTACATCCTCCGGGGAGTCACTCTCGACGGTACATCCTCCGGGAGTCACTCTCGACGGTACATCCTCCGGGGAGTCACTCTCGACGGTACATCCTCCGGGGAGTCACTCTAGACGGTACATACTCCGGGGAGCCACTCTCAACGGTACATCCTCCGGGGAGTCACCCTCTACGGTCCAACCGTCAAGTAGTCACTCTCGACGATACTTCTGTTGTGGAGTGTGCATCTTACTCCACGGGGGTTATTTGCCCCATCTTACCATACCCTGTTGATAGCTCTGCAGAACACTACAAAAAACAACAAGAGAGACGGATGCAGCATGGATTCAATCCTGTGGACGAAGGACAATGTTCATCCGAATTGTTATGACATTTCAACACATTTACCAGAACATTTCGAATGTAACGCATGTGTATGTTGAAATGATTACTATCCCGAGAAATGTTCACTGTTTTAATATAACACATATGTAATTTATGACAAGCAAATAAAATACCAAGTAAAAAAGAAGGTCAGTATTCGTGTATACCAGGGGTACGACACAAGTGGGTTTTCCAACGAACCGCCACTGAACACTAGTTATTTTATAATGCATACGTTATTATTTCTTGAAGTTGCTTCAGCAACACAATCACTAGACAACAAATACGTACCCTTTGTTAATACACGTGGGATTGACTATGAAAGCTTAACATGAATAAGGCGACCTCGCCAGGAATACACTGATCGTGACGGGACGGTCAGATCTACAATTCATTCCTATTGTGTCTCTGTAGCCAGCTTTTCAATGCGATCTGCACGCGCCGCTATTGGTAGAACAGCTGCGGCGTGACCAAATGTCGTGTGGCCAAATGTTTTGTGACCAAATGTCCGCCACTTATAGAATATATATATATATATATATATATATATATATATATATATATATATATATATATATATATATATATATATATATATATATATATATATATATATATATATATATATGCACGCCAGGAATACACTGATCGTGACGGGACGGTCAGATCTACAATTCGGTCCTATTGTGTCTCTGTAGCCAGCGCTTAGAAGCAGTGAGAGGACACACGAACTGACCCCGCCCCCTCTTGCGTTCTTTGTCAAAATACCCTATTGGTAGTTCTGAAATCGTACAAAGGTATATAAAGCTGTCAGAACAGCACACAAACGACACGAGTGACTGATGTAGTATGGACTCAACTCTGCGGACGACGGACTGTGTTCCCCGAACTGTTGTGACATCTCAACACGTCGACTGTAACGAATACGTTATTATACGACAAGCAAACGGGTTACCAAGTAAAAATGAAGATCAGTATTATTGTACACCAGGGGTTCGACACAAGTGGGTTTTCCAACGAACCGCCACTGAACATCAGTTATTTCTTAATGTATACGTTACTGATTCTTGAACTTTCTTCATCAACATAATCGCTAGACAACAATCGTGTACCCTTTGGTAATACACATGTGATTGACTATGAAAGCTTAACATGAATAGTGCGTCCTCGCCATGAATACACCGATCGTGACAAGACGGTCACGAAAACAATTTGGTCGTATCGTGTTTCTGTAGCTGGATTGCAAAGGAGCTTTAAACGCGCGGCTATTGTCAGAAGAGTCGTCATGTTGGCGCCACGAATAACTAATAGCGTATCATGTCATGCGACCAAATGTTCGCCACCCATATAATACATTTAAGCACCCACACAAACGCACACGACACAACCTTTATTGTTTGAGGTGTGCAGTTGAAATCGAGTCGAATGTTTCGGTCAGCGAACTGTACACGCCTTGTACGGCTGGCGCCGTGTAGCGTGAGTCTTCCGTCAGGAGTTCTTGCTCGTCTGCACTCCGCTGCGCCTGCCTGGCGATCCTCACTATGGTCACTGGGTCGCTGTTCCTGTCGCTCAGGACCGTATTGTCCAAAGACACTCGTCAGCCGGTCTCCTACGAGAGTCTGGCGAGCAAGTTCCAGGCAGCGTTCCGTGGTAAAGTCGGTCAGATGAGTGCATGAGCACGACCACATCAGGCCAAGGCCTCCCAGAACGGCCAATGGCTGGTCGTTGGTTTTAGTCAATAGTCGTTCTGATAACGTCTGCAACATGAGCCGCCAAGTGCAAGGAACATATTGCCAGATATATGGTGGTAATTTGACTACACTGGAGTGTAACTTTTGCGGAAAGGCTACAAATAACATTCCTGAATGATTCGGTTATGATTCGTGAAAATGTATAACTCTACTACACGTGCTCGACTCCGAGTACATAACGAACCACTGTGAAGGCCCATGTCATCCACCATGCAAACATGCACAATGTGTCTCTTCAAGATCATTGCCATTTCAGGTCGAGATGACTTACAAAAAGCTATCAGCACCTAGAAACAATGAGTGGACACACGACACGTCGCCACTGTCTCGTGCGTTCTTCGTCAAAATACCCTGTTGATAGGTCTGAAATCGTACAAAACGTATCTACGGTCATCAGAAGAGCAAACAAACAAGACGAAAGACGGATGCAGCATGGACTTAACTGTTGTGACATCTTACCAGAAAATGGCGGATGTAACGCATTTATTACTTTATGACATGCAAACAAGAGACCAAATAAAAAAGAATACATAAACTATGTTAAACCAGTATTATTGTAAGCAAATGGGTTTTTTCTTGAACTTCCTTGAGAAACATAATTACCAGACAACAATTATGTACACATCGAAAGTCCAAGAATAAACGTAATTATACATATTTACTCTTTACCTGTACATTTCCAGAAACAATACTTCATACCTTCAGAAAACATGAACACACCCTAACTACAATTATTGTCAAAAACCTCCGTACACTGAGTGGCAGCAGGAAACATGCTGAGTCAATGGACTATAAACCTCCGTGCACTGAGTGGCAGCAGGAAACATGCTGAGTCAATGGACTATAAACCTCCGTGCACTGAGTGGCAGAAGGAAACATGCTGAGTCAATGGACTATAAACCTCCGTACACTGAGTGGCAGAAGGAAACATGCTGAGTCAATGGACTATAAACCTCCGTACACTGAGTGGCAGAAGGAAACATGCTGAGTCAATGGACTATAAACCTCCGTACACTGAGTGGCAGAAGGAAACATGCTGAGTCAATGGACTATAAACCTCCGTACACTGAGTGGCAGAAGGAAACATGCTGAGTCAATGGACTATAAACCTCCGTACACTGAGTGGCAGCAGGAAACATGTAGTCAACTGAATTTGAAACTAAAGCGCAAAATGGCAATGTCTACTCTCAGCAACCTCGGGCTGTCACCATCGACTAAAACCAATACACTATACGAGCCGATGGCAACTGTTTCTTAAAAACGATCAGTCATATCATCATAGGTGAGCATATATATATATATATATATATATATATATATATATATATATATATATATATATATATATATATATATATATATATATATATATATATATATATATATATATATATATATATATATATATATATATATATATATATATATGTATATATATGTATATATATATATATATATATGTATATATATATATATATGTATATATATATATGTATATATATATATATATATATATATATATATATATATATATATATATATATGTATATATATATATATATGTATATATATATATATATATATATATATATATATATATATATATATATATATATATATATACACCCAAAACCAAACTTGTTGGCAAGACGCAAACTGTCAAACATAGTTAAGTTTTTCAAATCATTGACCTGCAAGTCAATTCAACTCTCAAGTTAATGACCTCCAAGTCCAAGTCAAGCTTCGAGTCATCTCTCTGAATTCCTAGTCAGGTCCCACGTCACCAGGGTTCACCAATCGTCTTATTGTGGTTTGTCTGCGGTATTTTTAGCCCAGCCACAACATTAGACAATCATAATAAGTAGGGGGCCCGGATACCAGGGAGGCGTGGGCGACATTTGATCTGTTTGGCTATGAGATCTTGTTGTTTGATCTGAAACGAAAATGTTTCGGAACAAATGAAAGCCAGTACCTTGGCTGTAAAGTCCACATGTCAACATATATGAATAAAAAAAATTATCGTACACATACAAACGGCGAAGTACACATACAAACGCCGGTGAATCTGCTACCGTTGGTGTGCCGTTTTAAAAAAAAAATCGGAAGAAATATATCCATAATTATTATAAATATCTAAGTTATCAGTGCAAACTAATTGTTAGAAAGGTTGTTTTTAGTGAAAAAAAACTTATAGTTATCAAACGATGAATACACGCACCGAGAAGAAGACACTCTGGCTTAAAGTATAGAAACACGTATTATCCAATCAAAGACCGTTTTAAACAACGTGTATTAAACCGTCGATGAAATCGCTAGTCATACCAGCAGCTTTTCTACTATTGTATCCACATGATTAAATGACTGCATGATTATAAGAAAACGTGAAAATAAAAAATTATTTACGACACCCACTGGCACTGTATATTGCCAATGTTTTGTTTGAATTCGCATTTAAATAGAAACAGGCGTATCTACGACAGAGAGGTACGGGTGCTATGTGTATGTTGCGGTCAACCCTCGTCTGTGGTCGTCATGGCGACAGGCAGCGAGGCCATCACTGCAAATATCCAACTGGGCAGCTCCGTTTGCGAGGAGCTCGAGACAAGTCCGTCGGTGCTCGGGTTCGTTACATTTGCTGGTCGCCAGGTGGTGTTCCTAAACCAGACGGCGTCAGTGGTCGTGCCGTTGTCGGGATTCGGAGAAGCCGCTAAAGAGGCCGTGTCGTTGCGTCTCTCGATGGAGACGTCCGCACATCCATAGAACTGTTCCTGCGGGCCACAGCCGACACATGCTCTACCGTCGTCGGCCACCCCCCAGCTGTTCCCTGCAGCAAGAACGCACAATAGGTCATACAGAGAAAGACGTGGAAAGGGTCTACAGTTATTGCTAAACTGTTGCTGTGACTCGCATGGTGCGTACCACTAGCCACGATTTTCAGTAACATGGTTGTGCGACTGGGTCAGCGCACGTTCCACGGCTCTAAAGTTGTTGCAATTCGTGTGCGCACCACCACGTTATTTTCACCACCTAACGTTATTTTCGGGAACTGCGTGCGAGCCCCCCCCCCCTCCCCACCCCCCGTGTTGTCGTTTAGCGTGAATCCCTAAACTGTGGGATCGGTGATAGCAGCAGGATTGTAGATTGTTATGTTGTTTACAAGCACGGCAGTTTGTGAGTAAGCAAATGCGATATGTAATCCCAATTTCAGCATGGTTCTTCGATAATAGGGTGTCATTTGATTCGCCTGTATATGTGCTTGGGAGATTTTAGCCACGGACACATACAATGGAAATCTCTACAGAGTACAGGGGTGAGGACCAACAGTTTCTATTTTTTATTCAGGATAGTTTCCTAACTCAACACGCGCTAGAACCAACCAGGGGAGATAACGTATTAGACATAGTTTTGTCTTCACAAAATTAATTAGTGGACAGTGTCAAAATAAATTAACCATTGGGTAGCAGTGATCATAATCAAATACATGTTGACAACAAAGTAAAATCAGTAAGTAAAAATAAAAACACAGGAGAAACTTCCACAAAGGTAAATATAAAGATATGAGAACATACTTAGCAAAACTAGATTGGAATAACATGCTGAAGAATAAGACCGCAATTTAATGTTATGTTGGAACACTCTAAAATATGAAATTGAGAGTATCATTGATAAATTTGTTACCTTGAAAAAACAAGGAAACGGTCTAGAAACACTTGTCTAAATAAGCTATTAGAAAAATAGTGTACAAGCAAACTATGTGGAGGGTTTATAGGCGTACCAGAAAGGATGAAGACTACACAAAATACAAAAAGTCACACATGAAATTAGACAGTCTAATAGAAGCTACGAAAAAAAATATATCACATAACATAAAAAATGACAGCAAGAGTTTTTTTCATATGTCAGGAGTAGACAAAACGTATGAGTCAAGGTCGGACCACTAGAACACAGTGATGGAAATATAATATCGGAAGATCTAAATGGATACTTCAGTTCAGTGTTTACCAGAGAGGATATTAGTTCGTTACCAGTTCCAGGTGCTACATTTCAGGAGGCTAAATCAGGCTATTTGGGGCAGTTAATTGTAACTCCAGAAATGGTAGCTAAGAATATAAAGGCAATGAAGGACAATAAATCACCTGGAGTGGATGGAATTCGTCCAAAACTTCTAATGGAAACAGTAGAACAAATTCGTATACCACTTGCAAGAGTGCTCAACTTGTCATTAAAAGAAGAGTCAGAGAATTACAGACCAGTTCGAAAATAAGTCAGAGAATTACAGACCAGTGCGTTTAGCATCAGTGATTTGTAAATTATTAGAAGGGTTAATTAAACAACACAATGGTGGATTTTCTTGTCAGGCATAAATTATTAAATCAATATCAACATTTATTATTCTTAATACATATCATTGACTTGGACGGCAATATAGCAAGCAACATACTGAATTTTGTGGATGACACAAAAGTGTTTAGAAACGTTAGGAGTACCAATAAGTGCTGATATGAAAGTTTCAGAACAGTGTGGTATTGCAGCTTTAAAGGGAAATCAAATATTGGGTTGATTAGGAGAAACATAGCATACAAGGTAAAAAGCTAATTATACCTCTGTATAAAGCAATAGTTAGTCCTCTTTTAGAATACTGTATACAAGCGTGGAGACCATATCGTAAGAAGGCTATATATATATATATACGCTTGAACGAATACAGAGGAGAGCAACTAAAAGTATTCCAGAACGGAACTGAACTGAGAACCTTAGTAATGAAGAACGCCTACAAGAATGTGGTTCAACAACTCTAGAGACAAGGAGGTTGTTCAGGAAGCTTAAAACATCAACAAATGATCCTACCCGTATTGTACTTCCACTGAAGTACGCATTGGCTACACACGAGCATCGGCGGGAATCGCAAAGGTATGTAGTATTTCATTGGCTGTCCCTCGATGGCCGAGTAACGTGTTCCGGTTCCGTCAGCCAATTGCAGCAAGTGTTGGTCGAGGCAAGCCGGCGTCACCGCCCGGGAGGGGTCGTTGTTCGGGCAAAGACGGAATTCAAACCACCCTTCGGAGATCATAAAACAATATAGAACGTAGGGGAACATGTGGCAAGCTGACGAATGGGGCAAGTTAAAAATCGTATTTAGTTTTAAAAATGGAACAGACAGGCATAAGACATATAACAGTGATTAATACGGCGACACTTGCAATGTTGCACAAACTGCAAGCGGTAAACAAAGAGAGTAAGCATAGTTTATCTTAATTAGTAAATTGTACAGATTCTTCTGATGTGCGGATATATATTCGTACAGTAGGAAGGGTGAAGAAATGCATAATGTGGCGGGCGTGGCCAGCTGGCACATCGGGAGTGTGCGGGGTATGAGCATGGGTCGTTTACGTGCGAGATTTGTGGCAATGAATAAGTGTCATGGGACATCTTTGTGAGGGGGCCCACTTTGGTCTCCATTTTTTTTCAGTACGCAAATGTGTTTCCTTTTAAAACACATTTGACTTATAGTATTTATTAAGATAGTGTATCATGACTATGCATACGCAAAGTCAATATATTGAAGCGGGGAATACAACATAACTATTTTTACACCAAAATGTCAAATATAGGTTAACACATGCTTAAGGGGCCTACTTTACCCTCCCTTCCCCTGCTGTTTTGATTACAGCAAATAAGACCCGGTTGTACACGTGTATCTGCGAAATACCAGACACATCTACCATTTAGGTGTACACAAGCTACACTAAATACCAGACACATCTACCATTTAGGTGTACACAAGCTACACTAAATACCAGACACATCTACCATTTAGGTGTACACAAGCTACACTAAATACCAGACACATCTACCATTTAGGTGTACACAAGCTACACTAAATACCAGACACATCTACCATTTAGGTGTACACAAGCTACACTAAATGCCAGACACATCTACCATTTAGGTGTACACAAGCTACACTAAATACCAGACACATCTACCATTTAGGTGTACACAAGCTACACTAAATACCAGACACATCTACCATTTAGGTGTACACAAGCTACACTAAATGCCTGTTCGTAAAATTCCTCACTTGCGCATTACTGGGTGCAATGTCACCGTCTGATAAATGATCTGCACGGGCAAGTAGACGAGCCGTGAATGCAATCAATGGGTTTTCAGTTTGCGACATTGGAAAATAAAGAGTACAAAAAGGAGTGTCTACCTATCAGGATAAAATTCCTTCAAACTTCGAAAATCATAGCGGATTCCAAACGCTGTGTACCGGGCTTATAATAATTTATGAAGATAGAATATCCGCCAACTAAGGACTGGATCCAGTGCATCGAATGGTGGCACGAAACTTGCTCTAATTACGAAGGATACAGAAAGTTATTAAAACGCGTAATATAGAATTACTTGATAAATCAAAATACGTTAACAAACCTTTGTGTGTGGCAGTCAGTTCTACGGTGATCACCACAGTCGAATTCTGCTGGTAGCGGCGAGTTATGATACCACGGCCGTATTTGCCGCCAGCCTCGTTTTCTCGCGGTCCTTGCCATGGGTCTCCACATACACCGCATTTCCCGTCATTCAGTTTCCATTGGTTCTGTAATCCGAGTACACCGTGTGAGATGTGTTACAGTTGCGCACGTGCTCCAAAACAATTAAATTAGTCAATTAAATTGCCACGCATTGGCTCAAAACTGTGAAAAAAAGACTATAAAGCGGTGATAAGAGCTACTAAAAACATAACCGTTAGCGACTAATATAAAACGTATCACGCCAGTGGTTTACTAGGAAAACCTTGTTGAACACACATATGTTAGATAACGCTACGTCACGAGTGTCATAGCCTAGTAAATTTCGCTCGCCAAATGAAAATAAATTCGTAAACACATATTCTTATACTTGCCAATAGGATATGGCCATGCTGTTTGCGTCCAAACCCAGTTTATTTAATATATGTTGGCCTTTGTTTACTAAACTAGTCTTCTTTTTTGATAAAACAACACGTTTGTTTGAGATTGCGTTGATTATGTGTATGCCGGCCTCATTTAATACGTCACGCGTAGTCTAGGTTACCCGATTTTAATAGAATTGCGCATGCGTTTATTGATCGCGCAGTCAACCGGAGAAATGACCAGAACATCCCACTTTTAGAATACCTTCTGAGTAAACCACTGGTGTGATATTCTTGATTTTAGTTGCACGTGGTTAGTGTTTATTACCTCTTTTAGGTGCATAGCCCGAAAACCATTACTTTTGCTTCGTTTTAAATGTCTTGCCAACGCAGCCGCTTACACAACTTGGAGCAACATGGCTGAATTTAATTTGTAATCATACGTTTCGCCAAAATATCATGATATAAAACATTGTGTCTATTACTGACATATATCATGTGCCGCGAATACGCGATTCGAAACATTGAAGCAAGCTACGTCTACCCAATCTAACTGTTCTGGATTTAACCGAGATTAATCTTAGCAACGCGTCTCATTAGTTTATGCCACGAGAACCGGAGCCCCACGACTGTGTCTAAGCATCGCCCTGTGAATTAGGGGCAACCGGAGACACTGGATTTCAAACATTCGCTGGATAAAACAAAAATCAATCATAATCTATCTGAATAAACGTCTCCCAGAGTATATCTTCGCGTGCCTTGAATTCAGAATCTGATTATGCTCAGTTCGGAATGGGACATCATACGTGAGATTAATATTGACAAGATTTTGTCGGACTTCGGTGTTACCAAAACGCGCAAACAGTTAATTAGTGTTTGAGACAGTTCAGCAGATACACAACCAGATATGACTATTCACATGATCACATCTCTCTAAAACCGTCCGTAAATAAATTGGTGGACAGTATTTGGATGCGACTCTTCGTTTGCTCATCAGAATTTGCACGGTTTCTATTTTACGCTGTATTTCCTTGTATTATTTTCTGGTATGTCATTGTATGTCATTGTATGCTGCAATTTTTGTTTGTCATTGTATGCTGTATTTTCGTGTTTGTCGTCATACGCTGTATTTTTTATTGTGTGTCTGTATGTCGTCGTCGACAAAATTTGTGAAGGCTTATGCTCAAACATTATTGAATAAACGTTGAGGCATGGGGTTATGTCCATAGACAATACCACGGGTCTCGAATTTCACCTTTCACGCACTCGTTAAGGGCCGTACACCAGACGTCTGTACCCCCCCTCCACCCACCCCCACCCCCCCCCCCCGCGGTGCCGACTCCTTCCATCTGGTCACTCTACGTAAGCAGACACATAAGCATCACTTACTTGAAAGCCGCCACAGTAGAGTTGGTTGTCTTCGTAGTTGGGCGTTGAATTGAACCCGTATCTCCACATACTAGATCGGGACGGCGGGTCTGTCAGTCGGCCATGTCCGTACGCCGAAGAGGCAATATGCAGCACGAGTAAATTCATCAGATAGACGCAGGGAACGTGGAACATGGCGCCTACGTACGTCCCAGATGTCGCCATGTTCACGATTGTTTTGGAACGCGATAAATAGTGCCAGGGTGTGCCTGATGTCCGGCAACTGTGAAGCATTTTACGACCTATTGACAATGCTAAAGTCATCACTCGCAGTGTGAAGCCAGCGGCTGTTTGGCAATATAATGGCTTGCATACAGCGTTATTGCATAGTATTCGTTGCATCAACACGAACATTAAGACCAAGCCACAGAGATTTCTCCAGTGACTGTGTTTATAGTTAGTAAGACCATAGATAAAGCCACATTTTGGAATCGTTTCGTCAGTCAATTGCACTGAATAATATATGGCATCCTGCTGCTTATTTGGACGCATCGTTGGAGTAATATTTTATACATCACAAAAGTCACGTATGTCTACGGGATATGTCGTTGTTTACAAGTTACATCAAGTTACATCACAAACGTCACGTATGTCTACGGGATATGTCGTTGTTTATAAGTTCGCGTCCCGTCAGTTGTTTCTGCGTTGCCTGGGAGCACTAGATTGTCGCACGAACCGTCAGTTGTTTCTGCGTTGCCTGGGAGCACTAGATTGTCGCACGTACCGTCAGTTGTTTCTGCGTTGCCTGGGAGCACTAGATTGTCGCACGTACCGTCAGTTGTTTCTGCGTTGCCTGGGAGCACTAGATTGTCGCACGTACCGTCAGTTGTTTCTGCGTTGCCTGGGAGCATTAGATTGTCACACGCGGTATAATTAATGATGGGACAGTAACATCACTTTGCCAATCGCTTGAGTGTTAAAGTCTTACTCCCTCGATATAATCATATAATCGTATCATGGGACGTTTTATGGCGTTTTACGATAATGTTACAAACGGCTCAAGATCGTTTTACTGTTGTTGTTATTTATTGATATTTTGTGGTTTGTTGTTGCATATTTAGGTTAGTTTGATGTTGTCAAAATGCTGTGCTACTTCACGGGTATGGTCAGTGGTTTTATATAATAGATACACCCTACATGTGTATTGATTCTTGCATGTACAGGTACTCCGGAATAATTTACATCATGTCCATGGCGGCTCTTACACGGGGGGAGGGGACATTGTTATCTGAACCGTGTCCCACTCTTTTTGATATCTAAAACAATTCATATTCCTACATCAAAATTGGTTTTACTCACATAAAATTTCACTATTAGTAGACGATTTTAGATGAAGAGAATATATTTAGTATTGTGTTGATAATGTAGCTAATTCAAACAGGGTTGGTAAACTAGCTCAACTAACACTTGATGTGGGGTTAAGCCACAGTGTAGCGTAAGCAAGTCAGAATGGGTGTTGAGTGTTGAGTGGGGTACCACAAAGATCAGTATTACTGGGATCCATATGCTGATGGTGTTCAAAGAATGTTCGTAGTAACGTTCATCTTTAGTACTGACCTAAATTCGACGTCATAACAACGTCAAACTTCGACGTTGTTACGACGAAGGTTGATCGACGTTATATTGACTTTGCGTGTATGTTGTCCACTTATGTATGTTGCATACCGACCTAAATTCGACGTCATGACAACGTCAAACTTCGACGTTGTTACGACGAAGGTTGATCGACGTTACATTGACTTTGCGTGTATGTCGTCCACTTACGTACGTTGCGTAACGACCTAAATTCGACGTCATGACAACGCCAAACTTCGACGTTGTTACGACGAAGGTTAATCGACGTTACATTGACTTTGCGCGTATGTCGTCCACTTAAGCCCGCCGCACACCGCCCGATTCTCTACGATCCGTAATCGGGGCGGTGTGCGTGTGCCTACGACTAGGATTCCCCAGTCTTACGCCTCGTCGGCGACAGTCGTGGCGATTCAACATGTTCAATCGGCACGACTGACGCTGACTGGCAACCTTGAACAATCGGGCGGTGTGCGGTACTTCCCGATTTTAATTTTCGAATCGTAAGGAATTAACCAATCAGAGAACAGAAGTGGTGATTAGATTCTTAGGAAAATAGCTGATTTCCGGTGCGAGATGACGGAAGACGCACTTGTTGATATGTGGCACAGTCGGCATATGCAAAATTGTCCGCCCCACTCTTCGTCTCTGGGGCGAAAGTCCACACCGGGTTTTACTAACTCGCCAATTAGGGCTTTCCAAACTAATAACTTAAGTTTTAAAACCGATACGCACTAACCGTTTCACATATGTATTCCGTGACATACAACCGACACTTAGGCGTCAAGAAACTGACGAAATGTGCTCCAAATATTATTTATGAGTACATTTATCGGTCACACAGAAAAGATTTCATAAATAATCGCCATACTGTGCACGTAATGTTGCCTTTGGGTCACATGATCAAACGCGATTTCGTGTAGAATGAGGCCAGAATGGGCCAGCAGCACATACATAAATAAAACACCCGTTAGTAAGTTAGTAGTTTATAGGGGCATTATTAATGATGTAACTCTATGGCCAGCAGACGGCAATTGTTAGCGTGCATTATTACTTGAAACTAGACGACTTTTGCAGGTTACACACAAGCGAAACTGAAAAGCTCAGGCTATTTTACATGAGTGAAATATGCTACCATAACCATTGATCAATGGTGGCCAGTATTGTCAAGTAGTTTGTGGGATACTTCCAGCGTGGCAATACTTTCTGTAATAAAAAAGTGTTTTGCGTGTTATGTTAAGGGGAGATATGGCAGGTGCAATTATGTTTTTTGAAATATGTTACAAAAATGTGCTTAATTCGTATTCCAATAGCATTGTAAGTTTACTATAAATAAAGTTAACTTTATTGACATATTTCTAAATTAGTTTTACTCATGGATACAGTTTGCATCTACCATGTAAGCAAATAATTTTTTGTAAAATATAGCGGGTTAACAAATAAAATGTGTTGAAAAAATTTACATTTACAATATATCTTTGAAAATTAGGGCAAAAATATTCTAATGTGTTGTAATTTTTTAGAGGGGCAATAAAACTTTGATACATAGGCCATTTTGGTTGTTGCCATGGAAACGAGGGTCTGGCATAAAATGTTCATAATTTAATTCACTAAGAAAAACCAATCTACATTTTGGGCATACAAAATTGTAGTAACTATGCAAAAAAACATACTATCCAGCTGTCACATCTCCCTTTAATCAGCAGTTTGAAAAGCACATTTAGGTAATTTTTGCGTCACCTCACTCCAATTTCAATGAAAAAAAATCAAATTCACTACATATTTTTAAAGCAGTTAAAATATTATTGAAATTTGACCAAAATTAACACACTAACCATTACATCCACGAGTGTAGCTAGGCATACATTCATGTGGAAACACAAATCTAAGACGGTCTGGTTGCACATTTTTTTAAAGCAAACTAATTTGCAATCTGGTGCGTATCAGTATTCATAGTGTTAACATGCATTAATGACCTGTTTACTATGTAATAGCACAATTAATTTTATACCCTGCTGATGCTTAATGGCAGAACCCTGAGCTCGTTTGCTACAGGAACACACAAAGAGTGATTGTTGGTAAAGGTCATTTAATAATTGTACCAAAAGAAAATAATATGAATCAATGAAAAGTAGCTTGGCAGCTAGCACAAACATACTCATCAAGAACAATACAATAAAATACAATACATATGTATCAAATGAGATATCGCTTAGTTGCCAATACAAAGTTGCTCATTGAGAAACAATTATTAAATGACAGAAGTAGAAGTAGCAAAGGTGGGGCGGTCCTTTGTCCCACCACATAAACATAGAATATCATCATCATAACAATGCTATACAACGATCAACTAACTAGTCAAATATGCATCTAAAAATTAAAGGTTATGCACCACAATCCCCATTGGGATTCTCATGAAAGAAAAATTCAACTGTTAAAAGTTTGTCGTACAGCATACATATTGCTGACCAAGACATTGTGTATACAACTGAATACAGATTATACGCACTAAAACCTTCTAAAAACCCTATGGGAAAATTATACATGAAGGAAAGCGTTAACGCACAATTGTGATTGTTTATCACAACCAAATTAGGAACTATCGGGAGTTGAATGTATACATACAATACAGAATCATAACATAGTAAGCAACACGCGAACAATGGAGGTAGACAGGGGAGGATGGTGGGAAGAAAAACTTCCAATGTGATGGCTCTGCAAAATACGTCTAGCGTGGCTCAGAGTTCCAACACAAAGGGAATGACTCTCGTTTGCCACGTGATCACCTAGCGTCATTTGACCACGAACCGTTTCGCGTACTGTGGACTGTTTCCCAGGTTGCGGACTGAAGATCACAGACTAACACTACCGCAACAATTAAACCAGTCATTTTCACCTCACATTGTATAAACACTATTTTGACATGTGTAAAAATATTCATTTATACCCTGCTGATGCTTAATGGCAGAACCCTGAGCTCGTTTGCTACAGGAACACACAAAGAGTGATTGTTGGTAAAGGTCATTTAATAATTGTACCAAAAGAAAATAATATGAATCAATGAAAAGTAGCTTGGCAGCTAGCACAAACATGCTCATCAAGAACAATACAAAATTGCTCATTGAGAAACAATTATTAAATGACAGAAGTAGAAGTAGCAAAGGTGGGGCGGTCCTTTGTCCCACCAGGCCTCCAGTAATAGAGGCCCAACCCCCACCCCAGTAATAGCACAATTAATTATAACGGCTAGTGAAGAACTATAGCTATGCATGTACATGTAATACAATATCATTAAAAATCTTTGAATGATACATTGCCCTCATCAAATACTGGCTTGGCGTGTCAGTTATATCAGTGGGTACGTTCTCATTCTACCATCGAGTGGCTTGCTCGCCTCAATCCAAATACAGTATCCCTGTTAGCTCTACAGTACTGTCAAATAATGCATTCCATACTTCTGCATTGGCACTTTCCTGCTGCAGCAGGGCGATTGTAGTGTATGCCTCTTTGGCAGAGGTTACACTGTTTGGACTGTAGAAATGTGGTCAGAGGAAGCCCCCTTTGGAGGACATCCTCAATGGTCACTGAATGGGTATATCACAGAGTGATTGCAGATTACTTCTGTTGTTCATATCAGCTTGTGCAGTCTCGTAGAGCTCAGCCTGAAAGACAAGTAAACTTTAGGTTAAGTACAGGGTAGTTGAAAGAGAAGGTCATCTGTTGGTCTGTGTGCATCTTACTTCTAACTACATGCTGTAGTAATGGCCAAGTAAACATAGTGTCCTTTATAGTTAGTGTAGGTGGTGCTAGGTAGACCCTATCAGCTGTCTTAGCATTTATTACTTTAAAGTGATTGTATAGAAATTATAAATGGTTAACTGAACGATATTGAATATTGCAACACTGTTTCATATTTAAAATGTTTCAATATTTATAAAATCTTGGTTTGCAAATTTGTTTAAAAGGCAGAACAATAAATCTTTACCGCTAACGGTTAACTACAACTTTTTAATAAGTTTTCATTTTAGTTGTCTGTAAAATTTCACCTTTTGTACAATTTCATATGATGTGGAACAGACTGCAGTAATTAAGAGTAACAAATGTAGTTCAGATGTACGTTTACATAATTTTATTTTAGCATTTTTAACCCCTAACTAGCTACGTATCAGTTAGCCAATGAAAACCTTTGTAAATGTCCTTTAATTCTTTGCTGTTTGTCACAACAGCAATAGTTTATTCATTGCAGTAAAACGTTTTATAAGGCAACATTTTAATGTCATCAAGAAGTAATCGTTTCGATAACATTGGTGCAGCAGCTGCAACATTCTTCAATGTGATGATTAGTCATTTCAGAAATGGTATATGTTATGCTAGTTCACTGCTGCTCAAGTGACAACCATGTCTATGGAACCATATCTGTGAAGTACACAAAGTGCCATGTGTAAACTGGAAGTGAATTACATTGAATTTACAAGGATACATGTGCATGGATCTCATAAAGAATAACTATAAACATCACGAGAACTGTTAATTTAGTCATGAAAATGCATTAACATTCACATATTATTTGTGTGTGCATAATTGTTTGTGCATTTGAGTCCACAATTGGGGTAAATTACTGTTACATCAATTCAATTTACAAATACCAATTGCAATGTAACCTCCTAAAAGACCAATTTAAATTCAGTATTGAAATATAAGTATATCAACAGAGCAATCACAGCCATAGGCATAGGCATAGCCATAAACATTATAGTCATAGACAAATTAGACGCCAAAAACAAACACGTATTTTAGAGTTATCAGCTTTATTTTATATATGCATGATATTATCATACATATAATGGTAAACATATATGACACATAATGCAACACACAAAACTAAATATATATGCCAATGTGAAATATTCATTAATATCCCCAACTTCAATGTCAACATAGACAGCATTGAGTCATTGTTGTCTATGTTGAATGACAATGAATGATCCGATGCCGATGTGTCCAACTGTTTGTTTGTGTTCTTGCCTTCAGTTGTATAACTGCGTCCGTTGTGAAGACTACATTACCAAGTTTGAAGAGGTTTGTAATAAAAGCAATAACATTCGAGAACAGTCTGCGTTTGTGCAGCACATAGAATGATACATAATCGCATTGTCAACAGCGGTTTTGAGCCGATTGCCCTCTCACCCGGAAATATAACTAGAGAGTTGACGCATGCGGAGTCGAACTACCAGACGCGCTGAATGTGAAAGTTGTAGCTGGCCCCTACTTGGTGGCGCTGAACGTAAATTTACAAAATGGCGCAAGTCGGAGTGACGCAGCTCGGTATACACTAGCTCTGTAACTACCTACCCATCCATGAGATGTGTGCTGCACAGGGACCTGCACAATGGATACAACCATGTTTAGGGTTATGTAGTTTACCGGATAACTTTGTCATTTATCAACAAATCAGAATCATGTTTTATGCCTCCACGATGCCGTTAATAATGTTTATTTTCTACCAGATAATTACATATTTTCAATGGGTCATAATCGATCATCTAGAATTTATTTCATAAATTTTCTCTATATTCTCAATGTTTTAAAACCACGTTTTTGTTCATTTATAAATTGATCATCATAATCATGTCTTGTTGTGGCTCCACAAACAGCTGATAATTTTTTATTTTTCAAGTCATTTATTTGCTGAATCAGCTAAAAAATAACACTGACCTCCTTCTGGGGTTGTGAACTCAATCGTATCCCCCAGGTCACCCCTCTTCGCCCCATTCAGGATGAGAACCCTGGCCGTGATCCGAGAGAAAGGCCACAGGTTCATCACATGGGTCGATTCCTGGGACACGTCTCGCCTTACACGATCCGGATCATAATACTCTGAACAGGCAGAGGGGTTGTTTCAACAGTCAAGAAATAAAAATAAGTTAAATGGGAAAATTTATATAAGACTATATAATTTTATATTGGTCAGTAAATATCCTTTGATAACCTGTAATTATTGTCAAAATCTGTGATGATCTTTTGTCCAAATGTCTCACTATAAAACGTCATAATACCGCAGAGACCAGGAACTCCTTGTATGTTCCAACATTTCTGACGACCAGCTCCCTCTGGTGCCAATCCCCGATCTCTTCCGTGACTAGGTCGGAATCAGGGGCATCCAGAGACTTGTAGTTGTAGGTACTTGAAGCCCTTGCCATTGTGCTCAATTTCAGGCATCGGCTGAAATGGGGAGGGCTCGCCAGCCAGGGGAATGATTATATCTTCAGTAAACCACTTCAGGGTTAGCTAGATATGGGGATAGCTAAGTTTAGGGTTGCATACCTTCATTTCCTTGAGCCCAAGCACTTATAAGGCACTGCACACAACATGAAATTGGTATTGATATGTGGTGAATAGACATTTTGGAAAGGAAACAGTTATTTTTGATACTGAAAATTGCATATTGTAGATTTTTAGCTTACCACAAGCTCTTTTATACTATTTTAACACATGAACAATTAAAAAATTGTGTTGATTAACAATTAAATGTCATATTAATATCAAATTGGCAAAACATCAGCTTGTGTATATCAAATGTTATAGTACAAAACGAAAATGTACATTTATTTGACATTTTCTGTACTGAGTAGATCAGTTAAACAGTTTAAATAGTAACTGTATTAAAACAGTAATGATCTTGTTGACTAGATGGAGTTAATAAATATATATAATCATATAACATCACAGTCTGACATCGACAATTTTCTAAGTCATACACACACAAAACATGGGGCAGGCTAGCAACCATTTTTATTTATTTATAAAAAAAATAAGCCCAAATTATATTCGGAATTGCAAATTATGAAATTTTAATAAGTTTGTTATAACAAACTAAAATTTTCATCCAAATTACCTGTAATGTCCACAATTAAGCTAACAACAATGACAAAAACATAAATATATCAATATTTTATAACTGTGTTTGTGAACACATTATAAAAATGTTTTGGTGGTCATGTTAACGTTTTGTTTGATAAGAAAACATAACCATCAAAAATTCTTATTTTTTACAGCAACTGCCATCATCTCATTGAAATGCTGACAAAGTTTTGTCAAAATCGCACACCTCCAGCTCTATTAAAACGCCCCGACGTGCGATGCCCATCAATTTTAACAAACATAGCCATGCATTTATGCGCCCGCGTGGTCCACAGAAAAAAATTCAAATGAATCCCTCCGCCTGTTACACTCTAAAAATGCACCATTTCAAAGCCAGTAGCTTGTAGTTGGTGTTGCGCATGCGTCGGGTGTCATTGTATCCTTTGCTTACCGCCACGTTTATCGACTGTAATGCAAATCTTAAAGACTCTTATTAACCCAAACTTACAAACGTGTAATAGTATCATCATTACAACACGTTCATATAAATACGTTTGCGAGCAATCATTCTAAAGCTATGTTTTACTAAATTAGATTGCTTAGCAACCACCCGGACGATTACCCCTTTGCTTACCGCCACGTTTATCGACTGTAATGCAAATCTCGGTAATCGTTTACTTAACTGGCCTAAATTATTAGAGGTTTATGCCAACGGTTTTTACAGCATTTTTGTACCTGAACACGTTCCTTACATCATTCCGCGTATATTCCACACAAAAAATTCATATATTCTTTAAAAATATTGTGTTTTAGGCCATTTTTAATCAGTTTTACACATCAAAACAGCGGACCCAATTGCATGATAAACATGGCGCGTGTGCGATTTGCGTATTAGTCACGCCTCGGTGCCATCAGAACCGCGAAGGCGATCTTTGTGTGTATCGCGCGTACAATTATGCATCGTAAAAAATTAAAAGATAAAAAAGAGAAAGTAAACTCAAAAAATTTATCAAACGAAAGAAATCTACAAAAAATTAAAACATTCTCCCCAGTTTTTATATTAAACGCAACATTTGTAGAGCACATACAGTCACTTGTAACGTAATATTTCATCTTTTATTTAATTAAATATTTGATGTTACAAATATTGTTTTTTTTTTCATAAATTATTTGGTTGATATTAGATGTTATGCGCATGCGCAACTACAAGGGGACATCTCATTGCATTTCATTGTTAATATAATAACATTTTATTTCATTTAATTCATATTATCTGTCGTTTGGTGAACAAAGACTATTGTTTTTGTAATTAAAAATTATACTGTTGATATTGCATGTCATGCGCATATGCAACTACAAGGGGACATCTCATTGCATTTCATTGTTAATATAATAACATTTTATTTCATTTTATTCATATTATCTGTCGTTTGGTGAACAAAGGTTATTGTTTTTGTAATAAAAAATATACTGATGATATTGCATGTCATGCGCATGCGCAACTTTAAGGAGGGATTGAAGGAGTACTTTAATTTAATTAAGTCAATTTATATAAATTTAAGTCAATTTATATAAATTTACAATTTAATATAATCTCTTTACATTAACATGTTCATTTAAATAATTTACTTATTTATTTATTTTATTACTTATTTAGTTTTTTCAATAATTCTAAACTGGTGAGTAACCAAACCACATTATGTATTCGTTTTGTCGTATATGCTGTGTCTATGTTGTAGTATCACTGGATTTGTCTGAATACACATTTCTTGATCGAATGACTGATAACACATTCTCAGCTCACATCCAGTGGATACACAAACCTGTGCATTCAATGTGTATTCGACGGTTATGCGCCCATCATGGCACTTCGTGCAAATGCCACACAATTTCTTTTGTGCAACTGCTTCAGACTGAGGCCCTCTGTGCGCGGAAGAAAGCCACATGACGTAAATACTTACTAAATAGTGTTATTATTTAGGCTTGGACAAGGATTTCCTACAGCAATTTACCTTATTTCTGCCAAGCAGCAGTATGAGTTACACCAGCAGACGCCTTTAAAACACCATTGCTGCGATTTTCCTTCAAATAAATATAAGAAACTTTTACAATAGTTGGTTCGTGGAGTTCTTTACATATAACTGGCCATTGATGGTAATGATAATGAAACTGACAATGAAACGTTATGTAGTCCCATAATGATAATAATACATTAATGTTTTTACGTAATTATTGTGGCAAGGATACTGAATACTCTATGACGACTCCATCCCTCTAAGAAAGCTAAATAACTGTAAACTGTTGTGTTTTATTTATTACACGTCAAAATCACACTAGCAGTTACAATAGTGTAGCACGTTGATTAATTAATTATTAATATGTTAATTAACGTTATATATTTTGCGTATGTGTATGCGCAATGAAAGGATGCTTTTAATTCACATGTATTATGAGAAAGTAATTAATGTTATTTAATATGAACAATTAAAATTGTTTCTGAGCTATATCTTCTTCTTCCCATTAATCACTGGCAAGGCGGTACTACATCACGATTTCACCGCAGGATATTGCAATGAAAATGAACAACACAGAATACCTCCCTCCCTCCTCCCTCCCTCCCTCCCTCCCTCCCTCCCTCCCTCCCTCCCTCCCTCCCTCCCTCCCTCCCTCCCTCCCTCCCTCCCTCCCTCCCTCCCTCCCTCCCTCCCTCCCTCCCTCCCTCCCTCCCTCCCTCCCTCCCTCCCTCCCTCCCTCCCTCCCCCTCCCTCCCTCCCTCCCTCCCTCCCTCCCTCCCTCCCTCCCTCCCTCCCTCCCTCCCTCCCTCCCTCCCTCCCTCCCTCCCTCCCTCCCTCCCTCCCTCCCTCCTCCTCCCTCCCTCCCTCCCTCCCTCCCTCCCTCCCTCCCTCCCTCCCTCCCTCCCTCCCTCCCTCCCTCCCTCCCTCCCTCCCTCCCTCCCTCCCTCCCTCCCTCCCTCCCTCCCTCCCTCCCTCCCTCCCTCCCTCCCTCCCTCCCTCCCTCCCTCCCTCCCTCCCCCTCCCTCCCTCCCTCCCCATCAGAAGGAAACCATACAGACATGCAATATCAGCATAATTTAAAAAAAACCTTTGTTCACCAAACGACAGATAATTTAACCCCTGCATTCGTTTTAATTTAATTATATTAACAATGACATGCAATGAATTGTCCCTTTAAAGATGCACATGACAGTCAATATCATCAGTAGGTTTTAATTACACAAACAATAACCTTTGCTCACCAAACGAGAGATAATTTAACCCATTCGTTGTTTTAAATTTAATTATATTAATTTTCATACAAATAATATCAAATATTTAATTAAATAAATATGAAATATTACGTTAGAAGTGACTGTATGTGCTCTACAAATGTTGTGTTTAATATAAAAACTGTGGAGAATGTTTTAATTTTTTGTAGAATTTCTTCGTTTGAAACATTTTTGGAGCCTATTTTCTAAATTTTGTTCTCTTAATTTTTTTTACGTTGCGTAATTGTATGCCCAATACACACAAACATCGCCTTCGCGGTTCAGATGGCACCAAGGCGTGACTAATGCGCAAATCGCACACGCGCCATGTTTATCAGGCAATCGGTTCCGCTGTTTTGATGTGTAAAACTTATTAAAAGTGGCCTAAAACACAATATTTTAAAAGAATATATGAACTTTGTTTACTGGAACATATACGGAATGATGTAAGGAACGCATTCAGGTACAAAAATGTTGTAAAAACCGTCGGCATAAAGCCCTAATAATTTAGGCCAAGATGGCGGATTCGTAAACAATAAACATAAAGCGCATGAAACCTAACCACCCCCAAAACAACTCAACAAACTAAACGTACATTACTTATAAGACATAATATATGCACTAGTTATATGTCCTAATCATAGGCTGTCAGAAACCAACAGTAAACACAATATACTGAATATACAATAAACTGTCTACTAACAGGCCTTTCACCAAGTCCAAGACGTTCTTTACCCAGTATCGCCCTGGGCCTGGCCCTGGGACCTAACCAGGGTGAAGACCTGCACTTCCATCGCACTGCACAAAGCGTCTTGCAACACAATCACACAGTTACCTATAGTTTATAAGATTGAATTATACTGCAGCATATAAAGTTCATGCAACATTTTACTGCGATTTTATATTTATAACTACTGTGATTTATATTTACTGCAATTATACATATATACTGTGATTTTACACTGATAACTACTGTGATTTATATTTTACATCTATCGTGACTTTATTTTTATAACTACTGTGATCTACATCCATTGCGATTCCAGTTCTTAAAGCCAAGATGAACTATTGTCTCATCTTTGCACTTTTACTGTGTGGCCTACCACATAGGGTAGAACAAAACTACTGTAAAAACTATTCTGATCCATGCTATGAAACATTGAGTACAACTGCCAATTCTCAACTACCCCTACTTATGTCTCCAAACTTTGACTACAAATAGTTCCCAGCATCCACTAACATTACAGTATGTTGGAAATCCAAGAACTTCTATCAGCTAGCATCATTAAACCAGAAACACCCAATATGCGTCGCCATTCTAATCCTCATGCAAGCCGGTGATATGAATCCAAACCCTGACCCTTACAAGCCTAAATTCCCTTGTGCCATCTGCGAAAAAGCAGCAAGATGGGATCAACGAGCGACTTGCTGTGACCAATGCAATTCCTGGTACCATGTAGATTGCATGGGAATGGCCACACTTGCATATAATGCCCTTCAAAACAGCCAGGTTTCTTGGATTTGCTGTCAGTGTGGCATTCCAAATTTTGCAAGTTCGCTTTTCTCAAACCCATCCATAGAGCTAGCAAATAGCTTTTCTATCCTCTCGGACTTGTCCACATCTGATTGCAGTGAGCCACTAAGTCCACCTTTAGCTACTTCTTCTCCCAGCAAACAAAGAAATAATAACAGTAACTGCAGTAGTACCAGAGCATCATAAAACGAGTAGAACTTTTATTAAGAAACAAACCCAGAAAAAACCTACAAAGAGACAATCTCTAAAGACTCTGGTCATAAACTTCTGCAGCATCAGGAACAAAGTTTCAGACCTTGCAGTGTGCATTGAAAATTACAGCCCTGATATAATCATAGGCACTGAAACACACCGAGACAGTTCTGTTAGCAACAGTGAGCTGTTCCCCTCTAACTATTCTATCATTTGCAGAGACAGAGACTTTGACAACTTCAAAGGAGGAGTCCTGATAGCCATACAAAATTATCTCAGGAACCCACAGACCAGAGCTGGATACCAATTGTGAAATCATCTGGGTCACCATCAAAATACAAGGATCTAAAGATATCACAATTGGGGCATTCTACAGATCACCACAATTTGGCAACACTAATGACTATATGAATGAACTACGGGAATCCATAAACAAAATCAAATGTTCAGACAACGAACAAATATGGCTAGCTGGAGATTTTAATCTATCCAATATAGATTGGGACATACTCAGCACAAAACCAGGCGGAGCTGCTCCCGGCCTATCAAAACAATTAATTGAAATTGTTAATGATTTTGGACTAGAACAAGTCGTCCGTGGACCCACCAGAATAAATAACACTTTGAACCTATTCTTCACAACAAACCCCACCCTTGTTGAACGATCTACAATTGTACCAGGAATAAGTGACCATGATGGCATCCCAGTAATCATAAACAGCTGCAAGATTCCAGAAATACTGTTTATGAGACAGTATCTCTTCAGAATATATCCTGGATATTGCTACTGCATTACACACAGAATGTCTGCAAATTGTACAAATACCGAAGTTGATTTTCGGCTGTCTTTGCAGATGAAAGCGTATCAGTTAACTACAGTTAGTTGATAGTAAATTATTATAACATCAGTGAACAATGTCATTTGCTGGCTCAGTAACTTGATTAAATGCAAACTTTAAGGTGGATACTCGAATGTTAATTGTATTTCTTTTCCTAAATAACAACATTCTTCTTCACAAAACGGGCGGGTCCAGTCTCAGAAAAAAAGAGGTGCCCAGTTTTCAAATTAAAAAAATGTATTACGTAACTTAATATATAATCTAATTTACTGAAATATCTAATTCTTGCAATTCTAGATCCTGTTAATGTGACTTACCAAAGTTGTTTCTGTGGATATATTGAAGGTGTGGTTCCACCATCTTTATGGAGATAACCTTGAATGATGCCAATGCCACTAAACGGGCTGTGTGGTGGTCATGCCAAGGAATCAGGTCACGTTCCACGTATGCACATGGTTGTACTCAGAACACACTGCAAACACAGCAGTGAGCTACAGTGATTCACTTTCCTTTATTGAAGCACCTGATACTGATAAGCCGCGTCCTATCAAACGAAAGCTGGTATGATCATAATCAATGGTTCAATTTGGATTACTTGAAAAGAAAACCAAGGTTTTACTTATATATTTTATATAACTGTGGATGTCAGAGTATATGCAATTGATGGCCCACTAAAAATCAACCCATAAATGTGGCATAGTCACCATCATGAAATAAAGTTTTTCCAGGTATATTTGAATATTTTCCAAAGACATATACTTGAGAATTGGACCTACCACAGACGAGATGCTTCGATGACAACATCACCTTAGTGATGGGACTGGTTTGTACAGGGAACGTCTGGAAGAGCTGTGGGCCCTGTCTAACTGACTCTGGGTGCTGCAGAATCACATGCGCAGCTCCCGAAATTGTCCAGTAGGCTATCTCAATCCATTTCCTACTCAAGGCTGAAAACAGTCAAGCAATGTACAATACCAAAACAGCCCTGCTTCAAAGGAGCAACTTCCACATTAGCGTAAGAAATATAATCAACACATCTAAATGAGACGTTAGTCTTAAGTGTAGTTTCTCTGAATTAGTCAGTATTTATAACATTTAGTTCTAACATTCTAGACAAATGTAGCAAGCAGGGAGACTCACCTGTTGTGGGGGCGAGATAGACACTGAGGGTTGTGACACAGTCCCTACTATGGTATATGTCCTTCATACGCTGCGGGAACTTCTGCATATTTGTAGGTAGGATGCAGAAACAACACTCAATCAGCTTAAGTTTTCAATATCTACATACACATATTCTGTCTACTCTATCTAATCTATAAAGAAGTTTATGTTGGTCTGTCAGTTGTGTCCTATTCACGGACGTATTTGTGGGCCAATCTAGATGAAACTCTACTAGGTGACACAGGAGCCCCTTCTGACGAACGTGGAGGGTAATATGGGGAACCGTCCATATGGGCCACCGGGTTGGGAATTACATTTTAAAAAGGCTTTATTTTGTTTTCTATATCATCATAAAGATAAGAATTATGGCTGCCTTTTTTCATATCGATACCAGCATTACACAAACTACTGTTCTGTCAGTACACCAGCTTATATTAAATGTGTGGCCGTGGTGAGAGTCCTTGTTGACCACCACTGTCTCCGGGCCTGGGAAGCTTTGGTGGATTCTGATCCATTCAGCCTTGTTCTCAGTTTCTCGTCCACCAAACGGGCAAGGAAGTGACCCTTTACTGTTTATCATGCTGCTGGCACTAATCACCATGAAGGATGTTCTCAGGAAGGTGTTGTATGCAAATGATCTGGCCATCACAGCAGACAACAAACAAGAACTACAGGAAGTGTTGGAGGAATGGAAGGGGGTGTTCAAGAAGCACGGACTGAAAATGATCCGGGAGAAGACAGAAGTGATGTGGGTTGGACATCAGAGAGAGGACTTGAACATTAGTTTGGATGGTAAGGAGATCAACCAAGTGGGTGGTTTTGTGTACCTTGAAGGAATGGTTAATGAGGATGGGCATTCAGAGGTAGAAATGAGATGTTGGATACAACAGGGAGCGAATGCTCGGGGAAAGGTAGAGGGATTCATGTTGGACAGAAACATTTTGATAAAGCTTAAAAGGAAAGTCCCGATAGTTTGCGGTAAACCAGCATGCCTGTATATGTATCTGGAGACAGTGGCGTTGACAGAACAACAACAGCAGCTGTAAGTTTGGTTATGGGTTCGTCGAATAACAAGAGCAAGGGTTGACGAAAGAAGGATGAACAACCTGAGGAAAAATGGGACGCAACAGGGCAGCTGAACAGGAAGATTGGTGAGAAGCAAGGTGATATGGTCAGGCCACATGGTAAGGATGGATGCAGACAAACTAGTAAAGAGAGTGGAAGAGAGAGAGGTGGAAAAACATCAAGAATGCAAGAAAAGGGGAAGCGAACAGCTAAGATGGAAGGACTGCGTGTGGTGGGATATGAGAAGATCGGGGGAGGATGAAAGATGGAGAGGGGGCGGCCGATAGAAAAGTATGAAAAGAAACAACAGAAAGAGTGACTCAACAATATTTTACCTGACCCTAACCCATGTACAGCAGGGAACAAAGAGGAAAAGCACCGTTAATTTGGTAAAAAAAAGTTATGTTTAATAAATCCAAGAATATAATCAACATTTTTATAAACAGTGTATAAATTGCTTATGAGAAAAAACATTTCAATGCAACATTTGCTCAATTTTAGCATCCCTCTACAGACATGGTGTTCTGTGACTATGATGCACCATTTAGAAAACTGGTGCCTATGACAGTGCCGTGATTCTCTCAAGAGCCTTTTTCTCATGACACACCTATCTCACTGACTGACTTATCTCACGTGTGACGAGGCTGCCATCATTGTTGACCATGACGCTCCACAACTGGATAGTGGACTGGAAGGTGGCGGCCACCATCCTGTTACAGTTCTCCTGGCCAGTGTTGAGTACCTTGGCATTGAAGACCACCTTATCTATCAAATCCATCAGAAAAGTTACATAGATCTGTAGATCTGCTTCAATGAAACAGTTCGCACACCCACACTTTGATATTCTGCAAAGGACAACAATTTATCATATGTATCTCTGTTTGAGCAATATGCATTTTCCCAGGTGGTTGTATTCATATAAATGACGTACTCTTCTTGACTACAGCATGCTCATAAAAATAAAATATCCTTTGACAAGAAGGATGTACAGTGTAAGAATAAATAACAACACTAAACAAATCAAGCTGGTTACCAAACCAAAAGCCATTACCACTCAGCGCTAATACTGATTTATTAGAACAAATGTAAAAGTTAGTTTCTCAATCCAATGTGACATTCTCCCCTCCCCCACAATTCATCGTTATAGTTTATTGCAATGTCTGTTCCACTCATAATCCAATGAATTTCCAAGAGGACCATGAATAGCTTGCTTCCAAGGCGGTTATGTCTACTTATGACACCAACCTGTACCAACACACAAAGTGGGGATAGGCAAGAGAGAGCCGATTGAAGTGATACTTGATATTGTTCACTCTTGGTCCACCAAAATTGTTCCTGGCTGCTGCAGCACCTGCAAAAAGACCTCAACTAAAGTATGTTTATGTTTACACAGCACTGTATCCAGTACTTGGGATTGTTCAACGTGCTTAACAGTTCACTCCCTGGCTGACCAGTTCATTTCAACACCTTCTGAACTTCTCTGGGAAGTATTCAGCAATGCTGCAATAACTGTGCGAAGATTATTCGTTCACATTTCCACACATGTCTGTACCTGGGTACTCATTTACAGCTGTGGTAATATGGTGGAAAAAAATTGTCAATGCTTTGATATGGCAGCAATTGGATTTGAACACGGGTTCCCTCAGCCGAGTTTGGCGTTCTACCCTTATAAAAATGTACCATGGTAAATACATGGTATGCCGTTGTGTTTTGAAACAGGATAACCATGGTAAATACCTGATATACCATGGTATACCATTGTATACAATGAAACACCATAATATACCATGGTATACCATGGTATACAATAATATACCATGATATACCTTGGTATACCATGGTATACCATGGTATACTATGGGATACCATGGTATATTTTCATAAGGGTTGTATCAACATACAAGATAAACCCCGTCATAAAGGTGTCTAAAACAATGTATTCATGCACAAGGGATCATACTGTCATTAACATGTGCCTATGTTGTCATCCAGCAATGCAACTGTAAATATTTGTACAACACAGTAACATAATCTTCTGATATGGTCATTTTTTTCTTCTATTTAATGACCACCTTCATTTGGTTGATGATGTTGGGGGTAATCTTTGGCAGCAGGAAAGAGAGAAGAAATGTAGTAGTGCGATTTAGTGGAGTTAGGGAATGTAGAAGGGGGGGAATAAATATAAATGATCAAATACGGGAAACCAGAGACCAGTACGTTCACGCATGATATGCAACGTATTTTCTAGACTATCCGCCAGATCGCGCCACTTAAATAAATCGAAATACATTGCTATTTTGGCCTGGCGTTGGCTGCATCGAAGCGTCAGTCTGGTTTGGACAACTTCATTACTAAAATAAACCAGGTTGCACAAATTGTCGAAAAGACGTATCAATATATATATATGCCTAAACTGTTTGTGATGAAAGATCCCGGGTAACAAAATACTAAATGTGTGTCTTAATATAACGTATTCAATAATAAACATGATATATGACTGTCATGCAATTGTCATCACAAACATTGAATCGAGCTATATATGTTAGACCTTACTTTCCCGGATGTAGTCAAGTAAAACCATGGCAATTTATTCGCTTAGTTAATGCAGCAACTGAGACAAAGTGAAATAAAAAAATACTCCCAAGGTATCTCAATGCAACTTATATACCATATAAGTTAAACTTATCTCATACGTAGCCATAATTGAGTGTCAGGTCCTCAAAAATGGTGGTAGGTTGACCTCAACATTAGTGGGAGGTTGGGTTGGTGGGAGATGGTACTCTCAAAACTGGTGGGACGTTGCCGCTCCCCCAAACAGGTGGGACTTAGGTTGAGACCCCTCCTATTACAGGTCTTAAAAGTACGAACGGTAGTAAAAATTAGTGGTGTTCTCCCTGCCCTGCTAATAAATATAACTTAGATATCTAGCTTACATCGTATGTAAAACTTAAACATGTCTTCTTTGAAATAACGTCTGCAAACTGATAAGTATTCACTAATAGATACCATTGTATCTGTGTTTAAGTAGGAGTATCTCGGCGCGAAGCTTATGGAGCACAGGTGACCGACAAATCCAGCTGATGTGAGTCCCTATTAGCTAAGGAGCTAGCAAGGAGAGCTAGCAAAGTAGAACTCTGCTGAAACTGTCTAATGCGTTACGCAATGCTTCCCACCATTTTCTGCAGTGACCGGAATAGGAGCGGCCAGATGAATGCATGTTTACCGGACCCACCGTGACACTGTAATTGAACGACCGCCACGTTATTAACTTGTTGAACAGAAATAGCCGCACCTCGTGTTCGCATTAGTTAGTGCTAGACATACTTAACAAATTAACCAAGGTTACAATTAACTTTTAATTTAATTTCACAAATCACCAATCATATATCATAACAATATAACATAACAAACAATTAGTTTCGCGCAGATTATATACTGAGTATTTATTGAAGTATTTAAGTTTCACGGTATGACCCTGCCTAGGCATGCACGAACGACATTGAATTCAACGGGCGTAGACACTGCCACTCGCGTTGCTGAAGGGCCCAGTGGCAAATTCAAACGGGTAATCTAAAATACAGTTTTACCAAGCCTACTTCATTAAAAGGCAAATATGTAAAAATAAATGTGACAAAACTAACTCGCCAGGGTGTAAAAATGTAAAGCTGATCTACGAGAAGGCCAACATGTATAACGTAGAGTATCACTGTCTGCACACGTCTCCGGTCCATGACAAACTGAGCTGGTCATTCACTAGTTAATCTGGGAGTGCCTCTGCTATCCTAGTGGCCTCTAGTGAGTGACTCAAGGTACTAACCACGCTATATCATAGTGCACAAATTAGGGTTACTTTCCCCCACTTTAAAGTTTAGACATCCGCTGCTAAAATACATAGCACAGTGGATTACTTAGGGGGTATTGGGCCATATGACCGCTCTGGTTGAAATCTGATTTTTTTCCGAGTGTAACATGTTGCGCTTCCTCATAGAAGTAACTTAAATTAATGAGTTGCTATGATTGACTTCGCGAGATCCTAGATGGGCTATTTGTGAGGGCCAGGTTACTCACTTCACAAGTGCTTTGTTGCTCATACAAATATTGACACAAGCTGTCTCTGTGTCTTTGTTTCTCTCTCCGTCTCCGCTCCCCCCCCCAGTAGTATACGGAGGTTTTTGGGACCTCCTTATCGCAGCAATCTAGAGATCAAAGGAAGATCAAAGGAAAAGCCTCTAATATCGCCCAGCCGTTGAAGAGTGCGCGCAGCGAATGTAGAGCGCCCCCTGGCGAGCGTAGTAGAGCGTAGTGCATGGTGGGTAAGGTAAGCGCCCCCTAGGGACGGGAGGAGGAACGAATATTGAATATTGAAAATGGAAGATTGAATAATGAAAATTGAAAAGTGAAAAACACGTAATATCACCCACCCACCCCACCACCGACCCACCCACCCACGTAAACACGTGACCGTGTGACCCTGACCCGACGGAGTGACCAGTCCGAGTGGTCAGCTGACGGCGACCGGACGTCCGAACGACTGGAGTTAAGTGTGAGCCGAGGCGTTTATCCAGCTGTGAGCCGTAGCGCGAGATCAAAGGACGCTAATCGGTACAATGTAGCAAGGGAGCCGAGCTAAACGGCGATAAACAGCAACAATGTGGCAGAGACGGCTATTGATGTGTGTTATAGCGGGTTATATAGAGTGAACAAAAGACGTAATAAAAGTAAAACCGATAAACATAAGGGGAATATGTAATGGTGATTAATTAGCCGACATGTATGGCTATAAAATAACCGCTGGACGACGGAAATCGGACCGTTGGTTAAATAAAATGTAGCAGGACGAAAATGGACTATATATAATATGGTATTAAATAAAATGTAGCATAATATGCCAACAACAAAACGCAATACAAGACGGGAATAAGGTGCAAACTTTAATACATGAAATAAACACAAGTACAATAGTAATACATGAAACAAATAAAAATGAACGTTTGTATAAGTGTTCAATCGGGCTGAGAGTTGAAAGCCGACAAGAGCGATCGCCGAACGGAACGAGCAGTCAATCGACGCATCAATGCAATGCGGAGGGAGACCGATCGTCGTCGCCGGAACAGTGAAGGAAGATGTACGGGACCTCTGTGCAGGCGATGGAAGATAGGGAGGGGTGACGGGGCGTGTAACAGCATTAATTGGTGCATAACACACTCCCACTGTAGCATGTGGGCACGGAAGGCGAGTCGAAAATCGTCCGAGTCCTCGTGGGTGTCGGCGGTGTCGGCGGCGGCGATATCATCGGCGTCGTCGGCGTCGTCGTCGTCGTCGTCGTCGTCGTCCCACGACTCAGGGACGGTAGAATGGGTACGAAAGCCAGGGCCGTAGTAGAATTCGATGTCAGACATGACATGGCGCCAACGAGCGGCATGCTGACCGAATGCTGCGAGCAGATCGGCGTCGGACAGAGCGTCGCGAAATAGTGCTGTGACCTGACAGGTCCGTCGGTGTGCGGTCGACACGATTAGCTGGGCCATGACACCTGGCCAGTGAAAGCGAGGTATTCTGTAAGTAAAGAACACAACCAGAGTGAGAACATGCATAGACATCTATATATAACAGACGTAACCAAGCAACGAGAGATATGTAATACGAAACCGATCGGCTGGCAAGCCGCTACATATGGAACTTGGACCCGACGAACACGGCGAGACATGTATACACAGGAACGATAGAACAGTATGTACAGTGAAAAGCAGTTAATAAACTATGTAGAGTTATGTAGAGCTATGAAAGTATAATAGTAATAAATAAAGAAATAAAAGAAATAAAAGAAATACTCACAGACGAATCACTAGCGGCATCAACGTGTCTCCCATCAAGGTGAGAATAGCCAAAAAATCGACAAAGTCGCGTACCGGTATCGGAATGACAGGCATGGTTGAAGGCAATGGCGGTTGTAATGACGACACGACGAACGCAGCGTCTATATATACCATGTCAGAAATAAAACCAGACAGCTGACGCAACCCGAGGAACAATACGACACTGATTAGAAAACAGATAAGTGGCCGGCAACTGTCAGCCTACCGACACCGGGCATCCATCACGCAAGGAAAAAAGTGGGGGTGACTAGTACTCGAGAGCGCTAGAACGGCGTGTATTTAAGACAGTAACTGTACAATTTAACGTTATAAAGTCACCATGAACCGTGATATACGCTTCAGAGGCGGGCGCCATTTCCTGTCAAACTTCTACGTGTGCAGGATACGTGTGTGGAATAAAGAATTTACGAGTGTCGAAAGCGCTTACCAATGGCGGAAATGCATGCATCACGGTGACCTGCAAACCGCAGAAAAAATGCTGTCCACGCGCACTGGTCTACAGGCGAAACACCTCAGCAAGAGCATACGAGAAAAAGAACATTTACGAGCATCGTGGAACCATCAACGATATTCACTAATGTATGCGTTAGTTGCTGTTAAATATCGCGACCCAACCCTACGTAAACGACTCCTAAACACTGGGTATTCCCAGTTGCAGGAATGGGTCAAGAGTCGTGAAGGATACTGGGGGGCGCTAACATACAGCGGTCAAGCCGGTCAGAACATGCTAGGACATATACTCGAGAGAGTACGCGAGTTCATTCGATTACATCAGCAGACGTAATGCGAGCCGGTCACAAGACCGGTGAACAGAGTACAGCGAGATATAGATGCCAGACATCTGGCATCACGCGCGCACGACCAAGGGTTGTGATAAGAAATCGCGCCATAGGCAGTTGGAGGTGTATATAAACCGGGCTCAGAGTGAACGAGACACACAACCGCACTTCGATTCACAGACGACTTCAAGACCACTAGCAGCAGCACGCAGAGAGAGAAATGGCCGCCCAAGACGCCAATATGATGTTGACAGTCAGCCAACTGGAGAGAGAGGTAGGTAACGGGACGTATATATTTAGACGGCCGTTAACCATAGTACAATGTGCTGTTCAAGATAAATATATAGTGTATCCATCATGTCAGCAGTGCAACAAACGTGTGAGTCCCGAAAACAACGGGTATGTGTGTCCGGTGCATCGATGGCAGCGTGGTGTAGTGTATCAGTTCGCTATGCGTGTCCTCCTACAGGACGCCATCGGTAGTGAAGTGTGGGCAACCATATTTAATGCCAAGGCAGTCCAGGTGTTGGGATTTAGCGCTAATGAATACATAAGTATGAAGTCAGACGCCGAGCGGTATGCATCACTGGACTTGTTGCGGGGGGCCCAAGTCATGGTGACCGTTAGGAAACGCGAGGCGGGGCAGTATGTAAATTACACGGTGTCAGACATGGAAATAGTCACAGTGTGAAACCATCTGTTGACAGGCTCCCATCGCTGCTGCAGCAACAGCTACTGCAGTTGCGACCGGAAGCAGTGACGTCAGCGATGGACGCTCTAAGGTAATGGAATGGTTACATGCTAATAGCTCGGAGATACTATTCTCCCCCTCTGCGGACAGCTGTTCGCCGCCATCATTAATTAGAATATCAGATGACTCGGACGATGGTGCGTCACAGCGTGACGTCATATCCATAAGCAGTAGCGATGATATGGAGGCTACGGTGAGTGGTTTAGATAGGCTACGGGATCGATCCGAAGCCATGACGAACGAAAATACCTTCTATAAGGCACTAGAGGTCGCTAGCGTGCAATTTGCCTGTGACGAGGTGCAACGCATAATGAATTTAAATGATGATGATACGGAACGGTACGTACCATCGGTCAGTATGGTCATGCACGTGTTGCGGTGGCTATCGATAGATGTCATCGCAACGTGTGGGAACATGAAATGGCGTCAGCAAGTGACAGATTTGGTTAGAAAGAGTATGTACGCCCATTACAACGATATACAGGGCGACGTGGATGACAATATGTCGAATGTAACCGATTCTCTCTATTCAACAGACGGTTATAACGCAGCTGGAGAAGTCATACAAGCGCCAGCTGGACGAGCTGTATGACGCCGATGACGAGGACGAGGTGATGCCATCGGGGAAACGACAGAAGATAGCAGATGACTACCCAGAGACGCAAGAAATACCATGGGGGTCCCCGTCGGAGACCGAGTCTGAGGATGAGGCTGAGACGACAACAGATGACAACACCAGAGGGGAGGTGGCGGCGGCGGCGGCGCAGCAGTTACCGTGGGGTCCTGTTGAAAATCTGTCGGACACAGAAGAATCGGATGAGCCGTACGATAGGTGGAGCATCAATACCCCTTCCAATTACTCCTATGCTGATGTTGATGAGGATGCTATCGCCTCATCCCCAGCACCCGAGAAAGACGATGACAAGGACTTCGAATTCAGTCCCGTGTCACCATCATATCGGCCACCGACAACAGATGAGGATGACGACAAGGACGTCGCGGTCAGTCCCGCGTCACCACCACCATCTCCACCACCGACAACAACAACAACAACAACAACAACAACAACACCAACAACATCTCCACCACGTACACTCTACGTACTGCCGACCTCAACCATCGTCATGACGCCAGACGGGAGGTGCACACACATTCCGGACCAACGGGTGATAACTGCACCGAAGCCGTCGACGTCGACCGCCGATGATGATGAGCCGTCGACGTCGACCGCTGATGATGCGCCGTCGACGTTGATCGCCAATGACGATGACGCGCGACAGGTGTGTTCGCATCACATCCAAATTCAGAACAATATCGTATCTTTAATTGCGCGTAAGTGGAGGACATCCGCCCCATCCACTATAGAAGCCACGACTTTGGACGTGAGCCGCGACGTAGCCTTTAGCATATTGACGGCATCGTACCAGAATATGCTTATGGATTATGTGCGATGTGCCGTCGGACGACTCGATGAACCGTAGTCGGTAGTCGATAGTCGGCAGTTAGTTAGGTAGTAGTAGTAGTAGTAGTAGTAGTGTAGTAGTAGTAGTAGTAATAGTTGTGTTGTTGTTATGTAGAAAGACGATGAGGCACCCGTACTCCCAGCCAGCATTCGAAATCGAACTGTAATACTGAACGGTCCGTATATGATGTCGTCAAGAGAATATTATTATTAGTAGGTAGTATTAAGTAATATGGAGTGAAATGTTAGTATATCTTTTAATTTGTTCTGTAGGATGATGATGATGACGTGCCTGTGCGACCGATTGAAGCACGTAGGCGTGCAAGTCGTCAATTAATAGTGCTACTAATAGAATATATCATATCGACGCACGATGAACAATAGGTGTATTTCTTTATGTAGGAGGAGGTGAAGGAGGAGGAGGAGGTGAATGAGGAGGTGAATGAGGAGACACCCGTACTAGCACGAGCCGAGAGGACACGTGGAATACATAGACTGTTACAAATAATTATTGATTTCATGGTAGAAACGCCGGCATTTAATTAGTGTAACGGCATGAACTGTAGTAGCTCTCTCTCTTTTATTGTATGTAGTCATATTACATATACCCTTATTCATTGTATGGTAGAAACGTAGTCATATTAAGAAGCACCGTTTGCAACGGTAGCTCTCTCTTTTATTGTATTTAGTCACTGTCATATTGTAGTGGCATGACATAGAGTAATAGTTCTATACATATATATATATATATAGATACATATCGACTTATATAGTACATCATCACCATCATTGCACGTAACCTCTGTCGCGGCGTAAAAGCCCACAAGTTAATAAATCATGTTACTAGCCACTGGCGTTTCGATAATCGAACGTAAGCTAGGGTCCCTGTCGAGGATGGAACACTCCCACAAACCGTACAGTCATCAACATCATAGTAATTATATAAGTCTAACCGTGTATATGTATATGTATAATATGTCTATGTCTATGTCTATGTCTATGGCAGTATATACTCAATAAAAGTCATACAATGATTGAAACGTGTTGTCAGTGGTGTTGCCATGGTATACATAGGTGAAAGAGAACCCGTAGCCATCGATATCGGACACACAGTAGCCAATACCACATGATCACCTTAGGTCACACACCCTTCACCACCACCACCACCACCACCACCACCACCACCACCACACGTACTATATAGCTGTACTAAGACCACTCCCTGTCGCAGTTGTAGACACGTCGAGCAGCATGAAACGTCACCAATGTCGACACTGCGGACTGGTGCTCGACACGTATGCAGCGCTAAAACGACACCTAGCGAGTCATGCGACACCGGCAGTGAGCGAACACACGTATTCGGTGGCGCAACCAATAGAGGTGCCACCTAGCGAACAGGCAAAGCGAACGAAATATTCGTGTAAATGCGATGCGACGTTTGAGAGATGGGACGATCTGCAACAACACGTGAGGTCCGTATGTCGTCTAAGCAGTAGCAGTAGCAGTAGCAGTAATAGCAAACAGACCGCAGTGTACACATGTGCGAAATGTGGACAGACGTTCACTAGACGCAATGCCCTGACCCAACACGCAAGAACACGGTGTACCGCCGACGTCACGAAGCTGCCATCGCCAAAGAGACCAATCAGGGAACCCGCCACACCCCACCATCCACTCGTTACCGATGCAGACCCCATAGACCCACCTGCTCGACTCCCCTTCGCCGACAACCTGTCGACGGAACTGCTAGATGTCGTACGAGCGCACTGGTCGAGCATACGAACACGTGTGGCGAGAGGTCCTCTGCAGTCCAGGTACGAGTACAGGTTAACGACTCTGGACACGGCCGTTCTAGAGACGCCGTTGAGGAACGTGTTCCAGGAACAGACCACTGCTTTCAAGATTAACCTCAGTTACGGGTTCATTCTGAGGAACAAGAACACGGGTCAATACAAGTACTACCATCCCTCGTGCAACTGCTGTGGACGCTACCTGGACGAGCCCAGTCTCATCACCAACAGCAAGGACTTTGACAAGTTCCTCGAACGCATCCGAGAACCCGACGTCCTGCAATGGGCCATCAATCAAAGACCGGATTCGGCGTGGGTGTGCGAACTCGTGACCAATGTCACATTTTACGTCAATCGCATCATCGACCACCCGATAGGATGTGTAGGAATGACCGACCTTCCAGCCTACATCAGGAGGAACAAAGCCGTCATCGGATTGGAAAAGGAACCCATCCATGCCAACAGATACAGTGACAACCTGTGTCTCTTCCGATGTCTGGCCCTGCATCGAGGATGTGACAAGCGTCGATTGGAACCAGCCGTGAAGACGCTGTACGATACTTACGCCCAAGACGACGTACCCATGACAGCCTTTGCCGGGGTCACGATGGACGACCTCTATCGTGTAGAGACCACGTTCCAAACGAATGTGTGCGTGTACAGTCTAGTACCACCACCGGATGGAGAGGATGGAAAGCCAACTGCAGAACTCGTTCGTCGCTCGGTACGTAAGTACCCTGACACGCTCTACCTCAATCTTCACGGGACGCATTTTTCCCTCATCCAGGATAGACGCATGTACTGTCACTCGTACAGATGTCGGAAGTGCGGTGACTCGTTGTGGAAAGACGCATGGCATCTACGTAACCACGAGAGCACGTGTACGGGGGGTGTGCGCCGAGTCTATCCTGGTGGCGTGTACCATTCGACTCCGTCGGTGTTCGAACGCCTGGCCGACGAGAACATCCGAGTGGCCGAAGAGTTGCAGTACTATCCGTACCGAGCCACCTTCGACTTCGAGTGTTGGTTCGACACCGAACACCTTCCGGAGGACAGTGCCCAGGTTCACTGGGTTGCGCGTCACGTCCCGCTGAGCGTCAGCGTGGCATCCAACGTACCCGGACACAAACAGGTGACATGCATCGTCACGGACGGAGACACCAACAAGTTGGTGAGCGCCATGATGACCATCCTGCAATCGATGAGCGAGGCCGCGTACGACAAGATCAAAGGCTCATACGATCACGTGTTGGACCAACTCGCCGAAGAGATGTCGAATTGGGACGCACGGGAGGAGGCTGCACGCTCAGCCACTGACAAGGACGCTCGACCGGCAACCAATCCGTACAAAACGCTGATGGGACAACTGTATGGATGGATGCGTCGGTTACCCGTCATCGGGTTCAATTCGGGGAAGTATGATCTCAATGCCATCAAACAGTTCCTCATACCGTACTTCCTGGCGACTTCAAATACCGTGGAGCAAGACGAGACCGAGGACGAGAGGGAGCAAGAAGGCAACAAGAAATCCGAGGACGATGGCGTCGGGGCAATGTTCGTCATCAAACGCAACAACACTTTCATGAGTCTTGCGACGGATCAACTGCAATTCCTCGACATGGTCAACTACATAGCCCCCGGGTTCAGCTACGACAAGTATCTGAAAGCGTACGGATGCGAGGTGACGAAAGGTCATTTCCCCTACGAGTACATGGACCGGCTGGAGAGACTCGACGACACCGCTCTTCCGCCGAAAGAGGCCTTTTTCAGTCGACTGAAGAACGAAGGTATTTCCGACGAGGATTACGTCAGTTGTCAGGAGGCCTGGCGCGTCAATGACATGAAGACGTTGCGCGACTTTCTCGTCTGGTACAACAACAGGGACGTGGTTCCCTTTCTGCAGGCCATCGACAGACAGTTCGCGTTCTATCGACAACGGGGAATAGACATGTTCAAGCAAGGCATCAGCGTACCTGGGCTGACCCTGCTGTACCTGTTCAACGACCTTCCAGAGAAGACCTACTTTACCGTCTTCAACGAGAAGAACAAAGACCTGCACGACCTCGTCAAAGCGAACATCGTAGGCGGGCCGTCGATCGTGTTTCATCGCTATCACGAGAAAGGTGTCACCACGCTACGTCAGAACGAGTACGGAGAGGAGGCTCGTCCGTGCCGAGCGATCGTCGGATACGATGCGAACGCGCTGTACCTGTGGTCGCTCATGCAAGACATGCCCATGGGATGGTACACGCGACGACGAGCAGAGAAGGACTTCCGCCCCGAATCGGCGCAGCTGTACGGACAGATGGCCGGGGAATGGTTGACGTGGGAATCCGAACGCACGGGACGTCCCATACGACATCAGATCAACGGACGAGAGAAGAGAATAGGCAAACATCGGGTGGACGGTTGGTGTAGCGAGACGAAGACGGCTTATCAATTCCAAGGGTGCTACTTTCACGGTTGTGCGTGCAACCGTGACGAGGTGAACGCAGTCAACGGGAAACCAATGGCGGAACTGCTCGCCGAGACCCGAAAGACCACCGCCTATCTACGTCACTTTGTCACGGTCGTCGAGCTGTGGGAATGCGAGTGGAAAGAGATGAGACGAACCCCGGCCGTACGCGAGTGTCTGGATGCTGCATTTCCCCGACGTCGACACGTGCGCTGGACCATGACGTCGCAACAGATCCTGAACGGAGTGCGTGCAGGAACCGTGTTTGGCATGATCGAGTGCGACATACGCGTACCGGAAGAATTGCGCGCGCACTTTGCCGAGATGCAGCCCGTGTTCAAGAACATCGGTATGATGCGCGAGGATCTCGGTCCGTTCATGCGCCGATACGCCGAAGAACACGACATCATGAAGACTCCGCGACGCATGCTCGTGGGTAGTTATTGCGGCGATAAGATACTGCTCGCAACGCCACTGCTGCGATGGTATCTGGACCACGGTCTCGAGGTGCTGCACGTGTACCAGGTCGTCGAATACGATCCCATTCCGTGTTTCCGGCGGTTCGGCGATGCAGTGTCCAAGGCCCGACGCGAGGGCGACGTTCACCGAGACAAGGCCATCATCGCGGACACCATGAAGTTGCTGGGGAACTCGGGCTACGGAAAGACCATCACCAACGTCGACCGACATCGTGACGTCAGCTACTGCACGGAGAAGGCGGCATCGCTCCTGGTCAACGATAAACGGTTCCGACAACTCGATATGGTCGTCGACGACGCGTACGAGATAGAGTTGAACAAGAAAGTCGTCAAGTACACCCTACCCATACACGTGGGGTTCTTCGTTCTGCAATACGCCAAGATGCGCATGTTGCAGTTCTATTACGACTTCATCGTCAGATACGTGGAGCGCCCTCTGTTTCAGTACTGCGAGACAGATACAGATTCCGCCTATTTGGCCTTGGCCGACGAGTCCGTCGACGCCCTCGTGACCCCGGAACTACGAGAACATTACTTCCGGCACCGCTCCGAATGGCTCCCGTCGGAATGTTGCGACGACCATCGGAACGAGTACGTGCACTGTCGTCTCGCCAATCGACCGTGGGTCGGAGACGATGCGTGCTGTAAGGCGCGAAGAGCGTTCGACAAGAGGACACCGGGTCTGTTCAAGGTCGAGTGGTCCGGCGACGGGTTCGTGGGGTTGTGCAGCAAGACGTACTATTGTTTCGGAGCGACCGACAAGTACAGCACCAAAGGACTGAACAAAAGGTGCAACACGATCGACAAGGACGCGTTCCTGGCGGTGCTCACCGACCGTCGGAGCGGAGGTGGATCGAACCGTGGTTTCCGGGTGCATAATTCTAGCGTGATGACGTACGTGCAGGTACGGGATGCACTCACCTACTTTTACGCCAAACGCGTGGTGCACGAGGACGGGGTGAGCACGGGTCCGGTGGACGTATAGTAGAAAAGGCGATGCACGCTGCACTCGTTTCATACGCAATCATGGATGCCCGATGGAAACACCCTTTCACGTGCGTCGTCGCCGGACCGACGGGATGCGGCAAGAGCACTTTCGTGACGCGCATGTTGCGTCACGCCGCTGCGATGATCGATCCGCCACCCGAACAGATAACGTGGTGTTACGGAGAATGGCAAGAGGCTTACGCAACGACGGGCCTGGGTCACGTGCGATTCGAGGAAGGGTTACCGACGGCGGACATGTTCGTTCCGACGACGAGGAACCTCATCGTCATAGACGATCTCATGGCGGAAACGGACGAACGGGTCACGACCCTGTTCACGAAAAAAAGTCACCACAGGAACACGTCCGTGCTGTATCTCGTACAGAACCTGTTCCCTAAAAACAAAGAGAGTCGCACCATCAGTCTGAATTCCCAGTACATGGTGGTGTTCAAGAATCCACGCGACGCATCGCAGATGGCGACCTTGGCGCGGCAGATGTATCCGGGACGCGGCAAGTTCGTGCAAGAGGCGTTTAAAGACGCCACGGCGGTGCCGTACGGTTATCTATTGATCGATCTCAAACAGGACACGCCCGAGGACATGCGTCTGCGCACGGCCATATTTCCAGACGACCGTGTTCAGTACGTGTACCTGCCGAAGGTATAAAACGACCGAGCGTGGGGATGGTCTCTTCATTCGCATCATGTCTGCCCTGGTGAAGAGACACATCGTGTGCATACAGGCCCTGGCCAGAGTCAAGAACAACAAAATTAAAAAGGCCATCATCGCCAACGCCGACGCCGATCTGCTGTGTGCACTGGCCGAGTGTGCCTACAACATACTCACAAAGAACATTCCATTGAGCGCCATACAGAGGCGACGATTGAATAAATACAAGACGAAATTACGCGAGTTGGCTAATAAACGAACGGTCGCTGCCAGAAGACGACGCATCTTGCTGCAGCCGCAGGTTGGCGAGGGACAGAGCGGCGGTTTCCTATCGGCCTTCCTAGCACCGTTGGCAAGTACGGTCTTGCTACCCTTGCTCCGACAGGCGTTGACCTCAGGGGGGTAGATACATGGAGCACGCACGCAGGATGGCCTTGGTGGACCCGCGACTGTTGGACGCGCTGCGGTCACCCCCACCCCCACCCGCAACCGACACCTTAGGCAGGAAGGTGCAAGCCCTCGATGACGAGATGAAGACCATCCTAGATAGAACGGACCTAGACGACGGGACCAAGGTGACCCTGTATAATCAGGTGTTGCAGCGGTACAACGCCTTGGCCGATAAACGCGTCAAGGAACCGCTACGCGTGGTCACGGTGAACGAGCCGGAGGTGACGTCGGAGTCGGGGTCGGAGGGTACGGCACCCGCCCCTATCAGCGGACTGGAGGCCACCGTCTTGGCCACCGTTCCCAAGACCATGAAGGCCAAAGCCAGCCGTTTGATGGAGCATCTCAAGAGAGACGTCACGTGGACCGCTCGCGGCGAACTGATACACGAGGGCGTGCCGGTTGTCGGAAGTAACGTGGTGGATCTCGTTAACGATCTGTTGCGTAAGAGGAAGAGTACGACCGCTCCGACGGGTTGGCAGCCATTCGCCCGACAACTCCGTGCCATCAACCTACCCATGACGTTGGTCGGTAACGTCTCCAGGAGAGCCTACATACGGCCGGACCCGCCGGTCACTCCCTCTCGCCGGTCACTTGCTACTCCGCGTGCTGCATCGGGTAGTGCACGACGATCGCTAAGTTGGTCACCCCTCGTCCGTCAGAGCCGTCGAATGGAACATACCATGCCCACTCCACCCCCCGAATCACGCAAGGCGTTGTCGTCATTGGCTGGTTGGGACAACCTATAGGATGGTGCGATGCGTGTCCGGAGCGCAGTGTTCGTCATGTCGCCCGATCCACAGGACGACGTGTACCGCTCCATCGTCGGTGCGATATTTGTCAGTGGACTTTACTTGATTGCTCACGGTATACTCCAGAGTTATATGCAACAGGCGTTATTCGAACCCCCCTCGCTCGACGAACGGACCTTTCCTCGTCCACCCACCCACCCTCCCCCCACATCACGCAAGACTTCGTCGTCATTGGCTGGACGGAACACCGTATAAGGTGGTACGACGCGTGTCCCTAGCTCAGTGTTCGTCATGCTCGTCGATCCACAGGACGCGTACCGTTCCCTCGTCGCTGCGCTATTGTTCGAAGGACTCACCTTGCTGGGAGACGTTGCAGCCGGCGTTCTTATACAACAGGTGTTATTCAGACTATGGTTACGCTACTAGACCGTTGTTGTTCCACCGCTTGCGTTGTGGGTGCCATAGTGTGTGTCCTAGTACACGTCGGCGTGCTCCTCGTCATTCGTCAGCAGTCGTACTCCGGAGTCAACGTCACCACCCCCGTCAACGCATCGGTCCTCCTCTTTTGATGGCACAGAGGGGAGACCGCACCTTGAGTGGGGTCTACTTCGATCCCACGAAGGTAGGCAGTTATGGAGGCGTCGCTGGCTTGCGACGCGTCGCGCGCCTGCCAGAGAAGACCGTCAAGGCATGGTTGTCGGCACAGGACACCTACACCTTACACAAACCAGCGAGACGTCATTTCAAGAGACGACAAGTCGTCGTGGGTGGTATGCATCAGCAGTGGCAGGCCGATCTCGTGGACATGTCGAAGGTCAAACGCTTCAACAACGGCATGACCTTTCTCCTCACGATGATCGACGTCTTCTCGAAAGTGGCCTGGTGTGTTCCCATGAAGAACAAGTCCGCGGCGTCGTTGGTGGCGGCGCTGCAATCCACGTTCGTCGACGTTCGCCCCCAGACCTTGCAGACGGATAAAGGCACAGAATTCCGGAACAAATCCGTTCAGGCGCTATTGAAGCGTTACGACATACATTACTTCTACACGCACAACGCGGAGACGAAGGCAGCCGTCGTGGAACGGTTCAACGGAACGTTGAAGAGACGCATGTGGCGCTACTTCACGAAACACCAGACGTGGCGGTACATCGACATCCTTCCGGACCTGATGCGATCGTATAACAATGCCCGCCACCGCATGATCGGTATGGCTCCGTCACAGGTGAATGCACAGAACCAGGAACAGGTGTGGCAACGTCTGTACGGTCACGATGGTAAGGGCGTGCCCAAGTTGCACGTGTCGGATCGCGTGCGTGTCAGCAAGTACAAACGCACGTTCGAAAAGGGCTACGAGACGAACTGGAGCGAAGAGTTGTTCACGATACACGAGGTTCACCCCTCCGATCCACCCGTGTATCGGCTGCGGGACGATCTCGGCGAAGTGCTGGAGGGTACCTTCTACGAACTGGAGCTGCAGAAGGTGACGGTACCCTTTGATAAGGTGTACCGTGTTGAAGCGGTACTGAAACGCCGTACGGTCGGTAGACGAAAGGAAGCTCTGGTGAAATGGTTCGGCCATTCCTCCCACTTCAACAGCTGGATCGATGCCAAGGGACTCGTCAACTATAAAGACTAGCCTCGCACATGCCGCCACTGCATTCGAGCAATGACACACGACGCGACACCCCCACAACCGACCTGCACCACCACCATCATAGACGAGGAGAAAGAGGTGAACGAACACGAGGACTGTACTGACGCTGCACCGAACGAGCCAGACAGCACTCCCTGGCATCTGTTCGGTACCGAGTGCCCCAAAGAGGAAATCGTGTTTCTGTGTCAGGTCGTCGTCTTGTACACGGTCATTCTGATCAGCATTTACAACCTGACGAAAGGTCACGTCGATTCTAATCTGTGGACGGCTCTGTTGAGTAGTTCTTTGGGTTACCTACTGCCCAATCCCACGTTGAGACGTCATGGCGACTGATTTCTACATGACGCTGCCTAGCAACGCTTCCATGAAGATGCACCCCGGCAACACCTTGACCCATTACGTCACGGCCTTGCCTCAACGCATCGATCTTACCGGCGAGTGGGAGTGTGGGTTGGCTGAGATCCAGTATCCGCACACTTGGTACAACGTCACGGAGAACGACGTCTGGTTCTTCCTCAACACGCTCGATGCTACGGACTCGACCCACCGTTCGAAGTTGCCGTGCGGGTATTACGACGATCCGATATCATTGATGTATCACGTCAACAAGGGACTGTACAGTATGCAGACGGAGAAGACAAAGGCTCACATGAGCTATAGTTCCATCACTCGGAAAATTACGTTACACATGACAGAGAACACCCTGTTCACCATACCGCACCACAGCGCGACCGCGTCCCTGTTGGGATTCCGTGAACCAGTAGCCAGCGAGCCGAAGGCGGTTACGTCATATCCCGTCCTCCCCGACGACGACTCCCAACATCTCGACTCGGCGTACCCCTTCCACATCGAGGCGCCCGATGTGGTGGACCTGACGCAGGGGTTCGACACCCTCTACGTCTACACGGACGTCGTGGAGTCTCGTATAGTGGGTGACACTCTCGCGCCTCTGTTGCGTACCCTTCCGATTAGCGGCCGTCACGGTGACAGGGTGACCGCTAGTTTCACTAACGTGCACTACGTGCCCCTGATGCGCTCGAGTTTCAGCTCGATCGAGGTGGATATAAGGAACGACATGGGTCGACGCGTGCCATTCGAATACGGTAGAGTGTCGGTGACGCTTCATTTTCGTCGACGCAAGACCGGACTGTTCTGATAAATTACAACGATTATTACGCGCGTCAGGCTGGCGGTGCGCTGCCCTATTTCGCCGGTGCGCAATACCAGCGAGGTCACGGACTGGGCAGTCTGTTCGGCGGTCTGTTGCGCAGCGCCATGCCACTCATCAAGAGAGGTGCCGTGGCGTTGGGCAGGGGAGCGTTGAAGACCGGCGTTCGCATAGCTGGCGACGTCTTATCGGGCCAGAACATAAAAACGGCTGCCAAACGCCGCGTCACCGATGCCGTGCTGAGCAGTATTCCGCGACCCCCTGGTAAACGTATAAGAGGAGCGGGTGCAAGGACGGTCGGCACTGCAGTAACGAGACGTCGCAAGAAACGGACGTCCAAGAAACGCACGGCCGACATATTCGACGACAACGATGGCGTTCGTGCATAGACAGTCGTGCGAGGGGGTCAAGACCGAGCTGGATCTCTCTACCGTACCCCCCACTCAGAACTGCATCGCAGACAGTCACGTGGTGGAACATCAACCCATGGCCTCTCTGGACTCTGGAGGCCCGATAGAATTCTTCATCCCCGGATCGGGTGACGACTACATAGATCTCGCCAACACGATGCTCCACCTGCAGGTGAAGGTGACGCGCGCCGACGGTAACCCTATCGATGCGGGCGAGCCCGTGGGACCGGTGAACAACTTCTTGCATTCGCTGTTCAGCCACCTCGACCTCTCCATGAACGACACGCTCGTGACCTCTTCGTCCTCCAACTCGTACCCGTATCGTTCATACATAGAGACGCTGATGAGTTACGGATTCGATGCCAAGTCGACGCAGCTGACGAATCAGCTGTGGTACAAGGACAAGGCTAGTCGCATGCACGCCGCCGAGCTGGCCGCCGGACCCGATCCTAACCCCGGGTTCGTGACTCGACGAGACTACATAGCCGGCGGTCGCGTGGTCGACATGATGGGTCGTCTCCACGTGGATATGTTTCTGCAGGATAAATTCCTGATCAACGGTGTCAACCTCAAGTTACGCCTGGTGCGCAGCACGCCCGAGTTTGCGCTGATAGCCGGTGGAGCGAACGAGTACAAGATAATCATCGTCAACGCGTCCTTGTTCGTCAAGAAGGCTACCATCGCTCCGGCCGTGCAGAAGGCTCACATCTTGGCTCTCGAGCGGGCCACGGTCAAGTATCCGTTACGACCCGTCGAATGCAAGGTGTACTCCATTCCCACGGGCGCTCTGTCGCACACGCACGAGAACCTGTTCCTCGGCTCCCTGCCGAAACTTCTCGTACTGTGCTGCATCGACAACGACGCCTACAACGGCACGTACGCCACAAACCCCTTTCACGCCAAGAACAACGCCATCAGCTTCGTCTCCGTGTACGTGGACGGTCGTCAGATACCCGCCAAACCCTTCCAGCCCAACTTCGCAGACAACCTCTTCGCCAGGAGCTACGCGAGCATGTTCACCTCGACCGGCAAGCTGTGGCAGGACGAGGGGAACGGTCTGACTCGCGACGACTATCGAGACGGATACACCTTCTTCTGTTTCGACCTTACCCCCGACCAGTGCGACGGTCCCTGCTTTCATCTGATACAAAAGGGCAACCTGC